>JAKOGI010000304.1:0-50000 GCA_029747015.1 Carnegiea gigantea | reverse complement strand
TGCCCCTAGGATTGAAAGGCAAAGTTTATCGAATGGTAGTTAGACCGGCTATTCTTTATGGATCGGAATATTGGCCGCTAAAGAAGACGCAGGTTCAAAGGTTGATGGTAGCAGAGATGAGGATGATTAGGTGGATGTGTGGTTTTACGATATTAGATAGAATTAGGAATGGAGTAATCAAGGGCTTAGCTAGAGTAGCTCCCATCGAAGATAAGATGAGAGAAACAAGACTCCGTTGGTTTGGTCATGTGAAAAGGAGAAGGGTGAACGCTTCAGTGAGGAGATGTGAGATGATCGATATCCCCGGGGGTAAAAGAGGGGTGGATCGGCCAAAGAAGAGTTTGGACGAGGTGATTAGAGAGGACTTAAAAGTTGTGGGTTTGACGGAGAACTTGGCTCAGGATAGGAGGTTGTGACGGGATAGGATTAAGATCTTAGATCGCAGAGAGTTGACTCCGTAGTAGCGTTTGGCTGCAGTGGCTTAGTGCTGGTAGGGGTATGTCGTGCTCGTATGCAAGTTGTACTTTCTTCTGGGAAGAGACAGCGTTTGTTTACCTTTGATTGTTAAGGTATGTTACCGTCCTCTATTATATTGTTCTTGCATTTTACAACTTCAGCATCTTGTCCTTTTAATTTATCTAAATCATTCCTTGCTATGTGGCCCTAATTTTCCCATTAAATGTTTTTCATAAAAGCTTTCTTCTATAAAACTCTTTCACAAAATTTTTTTTTTGTAGGTCTCTTGGAATCAGCCTCTCTACGGGTATTAATGCCGGTAGAGGTAAGGTTGCCTACAGCTGGTTCTCCTCAGACCCTGTAAAAGCGGGACCCATACTGGGAGGTGTTGTTGTTGTGTTGTTGTAGACATACACATACATAAGAGAGTGTGTGTATATATATACACACACACACACACTCTCATATATCAGTGTGTGTGTCTGTCTATATATATATATATATATATATATATATATATATATATATATATAATATATATATATATTATATATATTATATATATATATATATATATATATATATGTATATGTATATATGTGTTTATATATATATAATATATATATATATATATATATATATATATATTATCTGCACACACACACACACACACACACACACACATATATATATTATATATATATATATATATATATATATATATATATATATATATATATATATATATATATAGATGTTTATACACACACATGTATAAACATGTGTATATATACCTCTATATATAGAGAGAGAGAGACCATGGCCAACAATGGCCACTAGATCACACGCTAGTGTACTTACTAGTTAATAGTGTTTTCTCTTAAGCTCTATCCTAAAATGGCGGTTTCCTCTTCTTTTTTTTTTAAAGGTTAACTTATAAATAAAGCAAGCGATTGTAAATTCTTATCTAGCTAATAGTTAGAATAAGTAACTTGGCTATGCTTGTTTTTTATATAAGAGCTTACTTAGTTTTATGTAAGTGTGCCTTTCCTTTTTTCTTTTTTTGTTTTGAGCAACTTTTCCATATTAGGTAATAGGTAGTATGAATTATATTATATGTGTGAGTATAAGATGTCTTGTTGCTTTTGTTTTTTTTCTTCCTCCTCTTTTTATTTTTATGTTTCCAACCTTGACCGTCCAAATGTCTAAGGTTAGAAAGTTCATTTTTTTATATTTTCTTTTAGCAAATTTATTAAACAAATAAAGATCGAGTCCAACTTAAAGAAATATTCCTAGTAGTTTCAGGGTACCATCAAATTTTTTGTCTTGTTTTCTTTGGTACGAATTTAAAAGCCATTATTAATGAAGGATCTTATTTCATGTTTATTTTTAAATCAAGGAAAGCTATTTAGTGGAACTGCTATGCTAAATTCAATGAGAAACCAAATTTTAAAAAAAGGAATAGATAACAACTAATTACTAAAATCCAATAATCTTAGTAAATAGCAAATAGCTAACACAATAGATTACCATAAACTCCATTTTTACTAGATACTACTATCTTGGGATTAATTTTGCCATTTGCATTGCACGTTTTTAGGTTCGACATCTGGTTAGCTGAAAAAGGTAAGCTTGGACTATTTTTTACAGCTTGGATTGTATGGATTAAAGAAAAATACCTCTCTAAAATGTCTTTGCACCATTTCTATAAAGTAGTAGGTAGTTTACGATTCTTAAATCTAGGGTCGATCGGAACCAGTCACTCTATAATATTACAATTCATGGGTTAAGACTGTTATATCAGACCTCCCACATCCTGCCTGGTGATGGGATTTTTGGGGTGTTGGATTTGTGAGATAGTTAATCTTTGGATTGATAGTACTAATATTAATTGTTATAAAATGTCTTTGCATCATTTCTGTAGAGTAGTAGATAGTTTACGATTTTTAAATCTAGGGTCGATCGGAACCAGTCACTCTATAATATTGCAATTCATGAGTTACGACTGCTATATCAAACCTCCCACATCCTGCCTGGTGATGGGATTTTTGGGGTGTTGGATTTGTGAGATATTTAATCTTTGGATTGATAGTACTAATATTAACTGTTATGTTGTTCATATCCTAGTTCTTTTTTCTTTTTGGATATGAATTCCATTGTGCATGAAATTAGGAGATCTTAAACATGTAATATACCATATTGTTTTCTCCAATTGGTAAATGTTTAGAAAGCAAGATTTTAGTTCTATAAGAGAATTTGGGATATACGTATGAGTTTGAATCATATAAATAGCTGTGGGAGCCAGTTTAGCCAAAGTTATAAAGGCTAGCTGAAAGATGAAAGAAGCACACATGGCAAGACTTCGATGGGTATTTATGTTTGTTATTTTATATTGAAAATCAGTAACTATAAAATAAATTCCTAAGGACATAGAAATGCCAAACTTAGGGCTTTTGACTTCAACCTAAAGATGCCGGTAAAGATTGATGTTTTTGAAAGAGAGATCCACATCATTGGTAGTCATGTTGAAAAGTAATAATATATAGTAAGGGGTGTTTTTTTTTCTAAAAAGAAAAACGAAATCAAAAAATGAAACCCAAAAAAAAAAAGGTCTTGACAGCTCTCAAATTTCTATTTTGATTTGGGCACATTGAAAAGTTAGCTAACCAATGGTTAATCTAGATTGGAACATTACTATTTCTAATTTTCTAAGCGACAGCTTGTAACCGCCTCACCTCCTATTGGGTCATGGGAGTTATTCGGAACAACTCAAAGGATCGATCATTGCCTTCACAAATCAATCATCAGTATTTCTAACATGATTTGTCATCACTCACACACACACTATACCTAAGAAAACTTCCTAGGAGATCACTCGATCCCAAGACTAATCCATAGTGAGCGCACTTTTTTTTTTAAAATAAGGGTAAATAAAACCATAAGGATGTTAAGCGCTTCTTCTCACAAGAGTACTCCCAACCATATTATCTGCTAAAATAGCCATAAGAGATGGAGAAAAACAAATATCTGAAGAAAAGGGCGCTGTAATTGAGTGTCCAAATTTGTAAAGCCAATCCACTGCCATATTTACTTCTTTGAAAATGTTATTGATGAGTAAACAGATACCTTGAGATTGCCATACATGTATGTCTTCAAAGATATTTGATATTTGCTAAGGAACTTGAATCTTTCCTTGCAGTACTTGGATCACTATTTTGTTATCACCTTCAATGACTATATACTTGAATTTGGCCTGAATTGCTAATTGAAGTCCGTCACGCAATGCTTTCGCTTTTGCAACTAAAATAGATATATCACCGTAATAGCTCGCTCCTGTCTTAACAAGTTTACCCCTCCAATCCCGGATAATGAAGCCTCCTACTGCTGATGAGTTGATAAGGAATCCATTAAAATTGAGTTCGACAAATCTCGATGATGGGGGATGCCACTTTACTATATGAATTGAGGTGGTAGGGGAAGGAGAAAGTCCCCTAAAATAATGATCAGCCGACACAAGTTTGGATTCTCCATTCTACATTAGTTTTTTTTTTTTTTTACTCGAACTAGGCATGCAACAAAATTGAAAATTTCATTATTCAAAACTATTGCGTTCTTAGATCTCCAAATGCTTCATAAGATAAATGAGAGTTTTTGTTCCAATTTTGGATTATGGAAGGGGTGTATCTTGCTTAAATAACGCAAAAGATCATGGCATGCTGTAGGAGAAAAGATAGATGGAAGCCAATGATGCTTTGCTGTTAGATCCCAAACTTTTTTAACTAGTTGGCAATCTTTGAAAAGATGGTCTATAGACTCAGTATCATCTAGATGGAGGGGGCAAGATGGGTTGATATTAAGTCCCCTTTTAAAAAGAGTGTCTCTCATAGGTAAGGATTTATGACAAAACTGCCAAAGAAAGACTTTGATTTTTGAGAGGGTGTCAATAATCCAAATTCATTTATATGACCATGTTGATAATTCATGCAATTGGATACCATAGGAGCGCACTTAACTATGGAATTCTTAACGATCGGCTTCCTGAAAATAAAGGTGCACATTTGGTTATATAAGAAGTTGCACCAAATCCTTTAACTCATACTAAGGTGTATTACATTCACCCCCTACTTGAATAGCACAATGCCTTGTTGACCAGTGCTCCACTCCTAAAATCTTCTCCTGCTAGGTGATTGCCTAGAGCTTTCTTGTTCATTGATCCAACTCATGGATGTGAGTTAGCTCCAATGTCATCCTATTAAGCATCTTAACATATAGGTGACTTCTTGGGAAGCTACCCCAGATAGCGTGTAAGTTAAAACTAAACACGATAGAGAGGCTCCTAATGAATTGTAGGGCAAATTGTCGAACCCTGGTGCTGTTCCTAGTAATTGTCTGTGGCTTGTGAGATGGATGTGACACTACAAATGATATTAGACCTAACCACGCCAGTGGATAGAGAGCCCTATAGATCACCTAATGAGGGAGGATTCTTAGAGCTGGTTTGTGAGGCATAACTAGGAGTTATGCTCTTTAAGTAAGTGTGAATGTAGTAGGTTGCGTATAACTTAAAGGGTCCGGAATGATTCTTATATTTTACTAAAAGCTGAACCTTCTTCTTTATGGATCTCTCTCTTAAAATTTGAATAGTCAATGTGTTTATTGTAGATTAGTGTTGGGATGGGTGGCCTCTTAGAAAGTTTCCCTAAATATCAGCTTGTAATTGTCTGACTCGATAAAGTGTCGAGCTTTAATGGAAAATTTGAACAACTCTTATGCTCAAGTATTGCACAAGGTAATGGGAGCCTTTAAAATAGCCACACTTCAAGCTCAAAGAGCATTCGTGTAAGGCGGCGTGTTGTAATATAAACCATTCCTCAACTTTCAACTGGCAATTTAAACTTTTGGTTACGAATGTTTTTGAACATATGTGCTAGCTAATGTAAAATTATGAATCCTTTATCCATTGCTAAAAAGTCATCAAAGTTCTATGGAATATGCTAGTGGATAATATTTCCATGCACACTATTAATGAACATTGTGGCCAATAGCTTCACCTATGTTCTAAAATGGTAGGCATTTTGATGAAATATTGACAGGAATTTGAAAGGAAATTCGACATGCATATATTTGATTAGATTATAGCAGCAAAATTTCTTATCAAAGTTTAAAATATTGAAAACTTCCTAAATTAAAGACTCTATAGCTAGAGAGAGAAACTTTCATCAGTTTAAAATGTCTTACATGATCATATCCCATAGCCTTTTCATAAATATTTCATAATGTGATAATTTAACAAAAAAGCTTTATGCCAATGTTGGGTAACCATCGAGGCCAAAATTCCTTTTATGATTCAATTAGTCTGAATTTGTCTTATCACTACACCTTTAAATGCCAAAAATCTTCCATTATGCTCTATTACTGTTTCACTCTATAGTGATTTAAGTTATTATTCTAATCCTCAGCAATCTGGGATGTTTTGGTCTTTACAAGTAATGGGCCAATGGTGGTCTCAATCATCTTGCTTTTGGGGTCAATAGTTCGTATGCAACATTAAAAGAAGCCAGTGTTGAATCTCCTCCTTAGATCCTCTTTCTTCTCTCTCTCTCTCTCTCTCTCTCTCTCTCTCTCTCTCTCTCTCTAAAGATGCAGGATTGGTTTTGAGCTTCCTTTGTTTCTCAGGCATGACTCGATTGGTCATTGAAAAGAGGAGGAGGAGGAGCGAAAGAAGAAGAAGTGGAAGGGGTACTCTCTCTTCTAAGTTCTAACCCTCCTAGTTCTATTTTTTCCACTCCCTGTTTGGACAAGGGGCTTGTTGGGCTTCATTTTACATGCATATGTTCAGATTTAAGAACCTTAATTGTTATAGTGTAGGGGCAGTGTTGAGGATACATAATAGAAGGTATACCATATTTGAGAGACAATAAAGTGACAGGGATTCACCACTGCAATCCGCTTTCGCCATTAGTATGTCATTAAAACCCTTACCCTTTTTATTCTTACTCTATTGTACTTGATATTTTGCGTTGAATTTAGGCCTAGAGTCTTTTATAGACAAAATGAAATTCAAAATTCTTGATTGCCTATATTTGTAGGTTTCTTAATCTTATATAATCATCTTGATCTTGCAAATTTTAGCTAGGTTTGGGTTGAAGAAGAGGGAAACAGAGATAAAATGACGACTGTAAATCCTTGAACTGATTGGGGGATGGCTCTTGAGAGTTTGTTGTATGTTCCTTAATAATGGTTGATTTTGATATCAAATTTGACTTGGATATTGTTCATCTTTTTATTTGTAGGGAAATCATTGATGATAAGTCCAAATTATGTGTCCTTTAATTTAATTTAATTTTTTCTATCATTATTACTAGCACTTTTTTGTCATATCCAAATCAAAATATCTCAGATTATGTAACATTCTGTACATTTTTGTTTAAGGTTAGATTTTAGTTGGTGAAAGTATGTTTAATTACATTCCTTATTTCAACCTTTTCGTCCCTGATCATATTCTTTGTGTGTGTAGAAGCAATAGGATATGCATGGACGAATGTTAAAGTGATGTTGTATGGGTGATGATATAAAAAGTAAGCTGCAAGTACATGGTGTCTAATTTGTAGTATAGTCCAGCAAATATGGGTTGTTTTCACAGAGATGATAATATCAAATTTAATCACTCAACTAGCTTAGCTTTTAATAACAATTAAACTTATTGAATAAAATTGATGGCTAAACTTATACTACGACTTATTCTACACCAATAAATAGGGCAAGAATAAATAAATAAATAAATGAATAAAAATGAAGGTGAAACAAAATGATAACACTAATGATGATTAACTAGTAAAAGTTAAATCAACCTAAGCCATAAAAACCTTGCCTATGATAATTAGAATATTGCAGAAAAACTAAATTTATAGAACACAGAAGGTGCAATTAATGCAAAGGATCAGCATAGATAATAAAAGTGAAAGAAGAAGGAGAAGGATGAAATTACATTAAACAAAAATTTGAAAATAGCACTAGTACTGTTCTATTTAGCAAAAACCAAATAAATCTAAGTCAGATGTGGCCAATAGAAACAAGGCAACTTGCTACTTTTGTCATGTTGTGCATATGATGAAGTAAAAGAGGCCTACTGAAGTCCACTACCAGGCTAAAGCACGTAGGTTTTGTTCCCAAAAAAACAAAAACAAAAGGAAAAGGTGAAGTGACAAAAAAAGAAAAACAATCAAATTGGGCTAAATTAAAAATCGAGGCAACTGGAATTTGGCAAAACAGAGCATGCGAAGTAAAAGAATAGAGCAGACCAACTATTAAAGGTTGACGTAAAAGACTCAAATTAATCTAGCGTAAGTGGTAATATTAGAACAGAAATATTATAAATTAGCATTCAACAACTTATAAAAGTATGACAATGGCTTCCCGGGCTCTTGAACTAACAATGGAGGAGAGCCCAAGAACTACTAAAATCTGAAACAGAGGAATGGGAATTAGGAAACTAGATAACAATTGATTGTGGATATTCTTCTCTGCCCTACCCCTCTCATTCCATCCCTATTTATACATGAACTTACCAAGGTTCCATTCCCGAAAATTTGGTGAAGGCTCCGTTTCTCTCGCTATGGATCCATCTCATTTTGCTTGATCAATCAAATTCAGCGAGAATGAAGGCTGGCGACTGGATCTTCGAGAGATTTGCTCCAACCGTTCAAGCCGTTGATGATAATCGTGGTGATGGAGTTGGATGGAGCAAGGTGAGAAAAGAAGGAGATGAAGATTGGTTTTCTAATTTATATGGGAGGTGAGAGAAAAGAAGGGGGGAGCACGTGATTAGGTGGAGGGGTGGGGAATTTGGGTTTTTTTTATGATTTATTTTTGATGGTAAAAGAAAAAAAATATATGAGGTGGGTTGGACTGTATTTTTGTTGGATTGTAGTTTCAGCTTCTCTTCTAGCTTAATTTATCACTTTTTTCAATTTTTTTGATTTTTCCTACAAAAATAAACAAAACCCAAATAAAAATTCTAAACTAATAATTATTTTGAGCCAAAATCATAAGTTTTGAAGGATAACATTACATGATCTTTTGATCAACAGTAGGATTGACTCAATTTTATAAGTGTGCTTTTTGCTTCAAATCGATGATGTGTTGACATTTCTTTGGCCCATATCCTTCTCTTATGGCTTCTTGCTAATAGTGCAATACAATGTGATTCATGTATGCTTTGGGTTTTGATTATCATGATTTATATATCCTCTTTGACTTTAGTTTGTCTAAATTAGGTTTCATTCAAAAAGCTCCCCTTATTCTCTATCCATATCTTCCCCATCCCTTGTTCGCTCCAATAAGCCTTATTAAATTAACATGAATGTGAAAGGCTCAATAGACCTTATTCAACAATATATCTTTGACAATAGCTCATTGCATCGAGCTTGCTAAATTAGATTCCAAACTTGGATGTTTTAAAATTTTTGAAGATTCATATTTCAATGCCTTTAATGTTCTCTTTTTTATTTGCTGTATTTTATGGGTCTCATTCAGCTATATGTTTTTGCTTTGATATATTTTTGAGGACTGATATATGTTTTTCAGTACTTCAAAAATCCTCAATTCTGCTGGAGCTAAAAAGAAACTGTCTTTATATTGAGTGATTGCATAAACTATAATTTTCATAGCTATTAAATTTCAATGTTGATAGTAATTAATACAAGCCGTTTAACGCACCCGTGAGGCAACATGACTCATAAGTCCAACGCAAGATAATATTAAAACAACCAATTCACTTCAATATTTTTGTATTTCTTCCACAATATCTTCCATAAACAAGCAATTCACTACTCTATAATAATCGATCACCAATCAATAATCTATAGATCACTAATAACAACTCCATTAATCACCAACAACGGAAGCAGGAAGTTCTAAAAGCAACTCCAAATAATTAAACATTTATTCAAGATATAACTAATAACATGTCTGCATGTGAGGGAGATCACTAATAATTGAACATTTATCAAATAATTAAACATTTATTCATTGAGGCTGGCGGCGGGTCAATAGTAGCAGAGATCTCTAGGCTTGAGGAAACTAGGTTGGGCGAGGGAGACGTAAACGGTAAAGAAGCAGAAGGAACAGAGGACTCTGGGTTGTTGTGTATTGGGCTGGACTCACTGGAAGGAGAGAGAGATGCAGGGGCAGCAGGCTGGACCAAAGGAGATGAAGTATTGGGCTAGTGAGTGGGTCGTATGGTGAGGGAGGGAGGCTGACCACTGCCACAAGCGCACGGGTATCGTAGTATAGATAAAATATCATCCTCAAGGACTAAAGCAATCTGTCAAGTCCTTTCTATCAGAAAATGCTAAGCAACAAATTAATCGAGGATTTGATTTAACAACTTCTAACTAACTAATTCTAAATTCAATCAACAAGAAAATGCCTAGGGATTTATGTAGTTAAGAAAGGTGGTTAGATCAAAATGATTAACATGCACTTTTCTCTAATCAGATAATTTCGAGGAATTGTAATCTATCTAAAATTTAGTCTATTCTTTCGAAATCAACCAAATTGCCCAAACCAAGCAAAATTCGTTTCTAATTTGACTTAATCTAAGTTCAATATTTTCGATTACTCTCGAGTCCTCCTAACACGCCAATCTCTCTTTTGAGTTATCGCTATGTTAGGTTTTATCGAGCAGTCTAAAAATTAAATTTCACCTTTAAGTACTTCATTTAATTGTTTCAAGTGTGCAAGCAAAATTTGGCCAAAAATCCACTCACAACATGATAATCACTTGATAAAATGAAGTCAAACCATTCATGAAACAAAAACACAATTCTGTTGATTAAAACATAATCCAATTACACTTCCATAAACTAACAATCCCTAGACAAGATAAATTACTCACTCATGATTAAAAATTAAACGACTAACCAATCGAAACAGTGAAATCTGAGAGGAAAGGGCTTGATAAAGACAGCCTTCAACAAAGTCTTCAAACCACCAACGAAACCGAACTCCATCAAGATTTCTCACTTGCACAAAAAGTAAACTAAAAAACCTATCTAAAAGAGTAAAATTTACAAAAAGAAATGAACTAATCTATGCTATGCTTTCTTTGTTCTGCTGCTGAGGGATGGGTTTATAAAGAAGAGTATAAAGATTTTCAGCCACATAGCCGAAGGGAAAACGAAGTGGCCACAGTTACACAGCTCACCACGGTCTGTCGCAGGCACCATAGTTGGATTGTGGTCTTAGCTGGAACCATATTTCTGCTCTTCTCATGCTCCATAGGCATAACACCTCATAGACTTCCGTGAGGGGTTGAAATATACTCAAATGTGGGTTAAATGTTGGGTCAAAAGCATCCAAACTCCTGCAAACATCATCAAACAACCATACCCAAGTATAAATCGAGAATAGGAGTATAAATGGTAACTTAAAGCACATAATTCTCCTAAAAAGGTAGCAAAATGACCCTAAAATGATATATATAATAAGCACTTATTAAATTGTCCCATGCTTAAACTGTTGCTTGTCCCTAAGCAATGCTAAAACCAAAAATATACACAACCTTTTCAGGATAGACGTAGGTAACATTCCAATGGTAAATCCGATCCAAAGTTAGCCCAAAAAGATGCAAAAATCATTCAACATATGAAATAAATACAATCAATCTCCCGAATCATCAAATACAATCATTCAACATATGAAACAAATGGAGCTAGCAATACTAACAGAATCTCACTATAGTTATGTGGCACTCTCTACTCATGTGTTTGAATATATACATGAAAGTTCCCTCAATTCTCATTCCATAGACTCAAATCTACCATAAGCTTGACAAGATTCTCAAATTCGCCACCACTAAAATGAAAACATACTAGATAATCATAAGGACTTTTATAAAGTTGTAATGGGGCCATGGGTAAAGGTAAAAGGGGAACAAATGTTTTGGAAATGTGGAGTTAGAAGCCATAGTCTAAAAGCTAAACGTTTCCAATGCATCACACAACATCCTCCCTAAACCAGTACAAATCAACAAAATACATCCCCAATTGAAGAGACAAAGAGTTGAAAGTCATAAAAATTTTACAATCCTAACAAGGCTAACTCTCTTTGCATTATTCTCTTTTTTTTTTTAATTTTGTTTTGTTTTGTTTTTTTCTTTTTCAAAAGAGTTAGCCAAGGGAAATTCATACAAAGCTTTGAATCTCAACTCTTCTCTAAATTTTGTACAAAAAGACAGAGGATTTCCTTTTATCAATCAAGATCACACATTCCTTCATCAAACAACAAAAATCCACTAAACAGATCCTAATACACCTTACTAGCTCCCAATTAAACTTGATGCAAAAGAATGAAATGCTCCTCTAGTCTTGGCATAAGGGTGAGATAATCATTTGGCTATAGTCCATAATAGGAGGTTCAAATCAAGAAAAGCGGATATAAGCTCAAAGGGGCTAGTAAGGCACATAATACGCAACAAAGGTGCCTATTTGACCATTGGGTTTAACAAGTCAAAGAATGCCTTAATCTTACTGCCTAAATGCATATGCGAAATGTGATCTTAAATGAGAATCTAAGCAAGTTCTAGAGTAATGATGTCAAGGAAGAGTCACACATGAAAGAAACATGAGACTAAATTGATAAATAGTCTCCAAAAGCACAAAGCCTCACGGGACATCTACCAAGGTCATAAATAACTCACTAAATGCCAAAATTCATGTAAAAAGTCATAGGGTAATTAATTTGCACTCAATATATGGTCAAAACCTGAAACTCATTTCGCAAACTCATTCTCAAGCATTTTTATGCACAATTGGGCAAATCAAAGGATAAAACTAAACCAAATAAGTCTACCTAGTCTACAAAGATCATCGTTGAAGGATTTTTTATGTTATTTTTATTTTTTTGGTTGTTTTTTTGTTTTTTTTTCCGTGTTCATGCATGCTCCTAATAACAAAAATGCAATGAAAAGAAACTTTAAAAAAACTAAAATGCAATCTAGAATGAAAAGAAAAAGAAAAACTAAATATACTTCAAAAATGCTTCTAACCAAATAAGATTAAAAACCTACAATAAAGCTCCAAAAACAGTTATCACAAACAATACATACAATACACATGCACACCAAATCAAATTAGGCATCAGACGCCAAATATAATGATTAACTCCCCCGTGCTTAAATCACACATTGCCCTCAATGTGGGCACGTAGTAGAAAAAGAGAAGGGGAGTAGCAAAAAGCAATCAGAAAGGAGGTGCGGGAGGAGGATGTGGTAGTTGGCCATAAGAGACATGCTAATTTCACCAGGTCTCTAAACAAGCCCTATAGTCTTGGAAATATTGTGTCTGGGTAGCAATATCCCATGGACCTCATCGTGACGCTCTCGGACAAAGTCACGAAGATCGGCGTTCTAGAAGCAACATAAGCTCGGAGGGGCACTTGCTCCTCCTAAATGGACTTAAGGGTGGCTTGTACATCGGCATAGGTAGTAGGTGGTGGTTAAGAGGAAGAGGTAGGTCCGGCTTGCCTAGAATGAGGGGGTGGAGGATGGGGTACGAGTTGAACAACCTTGGCATCGCTAGGTACCATATAAAGGTTAGCCTGGTGAAGTGAGGTAGTTCGATCGACATTGAAAAGCGACAAAGTTTGATCCTCAGGGTAAATCCAGTACAAACGCCCAACCTTAACTTTACAAAAGTTCATGATCTCAAAGGCGGCTTGATCAAGCCGCTCAGACCCAGAGACTCTATCCTCAGGGTCAGGCCCAATATCTAAAAATCTAGTAATAGTATCACAATACCACCTATGACTATCGTACCCTTAGTGCTAACAGCAGCATTATACAATTAGCTGAGTAAAAATGAACTGAGGTCAAGCTGAACACTGTCAAGCATACAGGACAAGAAATATAACTCAAATAATCTTGGGACATTCAGACTATTATCCAGAGCAAAGAAACAACAAGCTAGGATACACTGAGCTACCCGAATGCAAGGGTTCCTAATATGTGTGCACTTGGATGAACTAGTGTTGTACACTTCCCAAAAACTTGCCCCAAAATGCATTTGGGTTAAATTCGTGGGGGACTTGTCGACTCGGTAAATCCATGCTGGGTGAAAAACCGAATATACTGTTAAAGGTACCTAAGTTCAACTCATATAACTGTCCTTGCAAATAAAATGAAATGTACCGGCTTGACACTGAGGCCTTCTAGTGACCTCAATGTGGAATGTACTCAAAGACTCTAGGGTCAAGTCCTGATATGTATGCTCTTTTATTTCTATGAAATGTCCCATACCACCCCGTGTAAACAGCCACGTAATGTCATCTAATATTCCTAAATAAGCTAGCAATTCCTCATCATAATAATGGGTTGGCACAATCATGTGTTCTTTCCAACAGTTATATCTAGCAATGTGGTTGGGGTTAGTTAAAGTAAGAGGGTGAGGAATGTTACTTTGAGCTCACACATTGGTGGAAGTTCGTGAGGTCCATTGAGGCCAGCACGGTACTTGACTTGATGATCCAACCTCCTTGACGCTCCTTTGTCTTTTGATTCGTGCCATTGTTGTAAAATGGAACAAAAATTAAAACTAAAACCTAAGTAATAAAATTTAAGGAAGAAAAATGGAGAAGATAAGTAAGAGAGGAAAAATTAGACAGAGAAGAAGATGGTTATGGTGGATGGGTGAAGGTGAGATGAGTTTGAAGGAGAAGAAGAAGGAAAAGATGAAATTTGTGGGAGAAAGAGGACTTAGTGAAAAGGAAGGATTTTGGGTGAAAATGGAGTGAAAATGAGAAGAAATAATAGAGGATTTGAAGGTTTAGTAATGGTGGGTTAAGAGAGAGAAAGAGAGAGGTAGAGAGAGAAGAAGTCGAGGAAGAAGATGAAGTTTAGGGAAAATGAGGGGTCGCTGCGGCCAAAACCCTTGATCGGGGCCCGTAGCAATTCACCACGGTCTGTGGCCGTGGCCACGGGCCGGCCATGGTGTCTGTTGATGCCAGAATTGTTTTGAATTTTTGTTTGGTATCCCACGACCCGCAGTGCTGGTCTATTGGCCGTCGCGCCAAACATTTTATTTTATATATATTTTTTCTTTCTTTTCTTCCCTTCTTTTTTTATCTCTTTTTTTTTGGTACTCTTTATTCTATTCTTGTCCTTTTCTCTTTTTTTGTGTCTCTCTTTTCTTTTTTTTCTCATATATTTTCTTCTTCTTTACAAAATAAAAAAACTACAAAAAATAATGAAAAGCAAAGCTAAGAAAAGAAAAAGAGCTTGGGTTGCCTCACAAGAAGCGCTCTTTTAAGGTCAAGAGCTTGACCCTTCTTCTATGCTTGGCCCGGATCAGTGAGTGTATGGACATTAGCTTTATCACGGACCACAAAATCAAATTTCTTCAATTGAAGGTACCAACTTAAAAGCTCTGGTTGAAGGTCCTTCGTCATCATGAATTTATGCTATAATGCACTATCGGCATATAGGACAAACCACTGATGTAGCCTATCAAACTGGCTACTATCACCTTATTCAACCTCTAAATCAAAATCTACATCAAATCCTTCGATAGGGGGTAAAGAAAGAACAGCTTGAGCAAACCTGTAATAATCACTCATAGCAGGCTCGTTAGAAGCATGGACCTCAACCTTGGGCATGTTAAGCGGTATAGCAGTAGCAAACTCCAGCTTAACATACCTCTATTCGGGGTCCTCAGTAGAAATTCAGTCAAAGTCAGGAGGATCTTCACAATTCAAAATATCCTCCATGTCAATCTCAGAGGAAGGGGCAAATTCATCCAATGGAGAGGAATTAGGAGAAATCACTTTCTCCTCCATATAACAAAACATAGCATAGCACCATTGCACTTCAAGAGTTATACCCCCCTTTCTTTCATCAATATGGCAACCTGTGGTAGCCAATAAGGGCCGACCTAGAACAATTTGGGTATTATCAGTCTCGGTCATATCAACTATGATAAAGTCCTTTAATACTCAAATATCTCCTATATTGACTGGCGTATCTTCCAATTTGCCTATGGGTTGAGTTTCAGAACCGTCTGCTAACTGTAGTGAAAAGGGTGCGAGTTGTAATGGCTCTAAGTGAAGCTCATGAAACAAAGAGTAAGGCATTAGACTGACAGTTGCACCTAGATTACATAAGCTCTCTCAAGTTCCACCTTTTACACAATACAAGGGATAGAGAAGCTACCTGGGTCAGAAAGCTGAAGTGGAAAAATGATGGGGATCTCTACAATTTCATTTTCTATGAATGTGGCAGCCTTGCCAGCATCATTTCTTTCCTTACTCTCAACCATAATTATTTCTCTACCCTCTTCAATTGTTATATTCTCAAGGTCAGTAGAGTCTTCTACTTCTTTTTTTTTTTTTTTTTTAAGAACAAGGGTCATGTTCTAGGTAGGAAGGAATGATATTATCGTTTTCTCTCTCTAATTTCACAACGAATTTCAATTACCAAAAACTTTTACAATCCACTTGGAAAGCTTAAGAAATTTCAAATTACTAGAAATGTTCTACCTAATTTGACAACTAATTTAAATCAAGAATTATACAAATAAAACAAAAATAGATATGAAAATTCTCATCCTAAATTGATGAAAAGCCAAATCAAACTCAAAATGTTTGAAATTCTAAAGTGTTGAATTGAAATTAAATTGGGTTTCTAATGGGGTACCAGCAAAGTTTGAAATCAATGAAGATTTGAGATTAATCAAGAGAGAGAATGAAAGATGGGGAAGAAATGGAGCATATAGAGGGCTTGGAACGGGGACAATAGATGACAGGTCACAAGTCCTTTTCTTTACTCAATCAAGGGCAGACTACTAAGAACACCTCCTAGTAAAATTTTCCATCCTGGTTCAGGGAGGGGAAAAAAATAACACCTATAGGAAAGAAATCATGTGAAAAGTGTTACTTAAAACAACATTGAGGCATAAAATTCTCATATGTGAGATCTGACACCCATGAGCCTAATCTTTTATTGGTAAATCTACTTTTATCAACTTTAATCAACTTCAATTGTTTTTTTTTTTTTGTATTAATTAGGCTACAAACAAAGAGTCATACACATAAACTCAAATCAGGTTCCAACGCAAAATGAATTGGCAATGGATGAAGTAACTCACAAGCTTATATACATATTTAAACCCTCAATTTTTATCAATGTTGGACAAACCCCACTCTCATACTTCCGACACGCACCCTCACATGTGTGCTGCTAACAGGACCCAACATGTGCACACAACTAATCAAATAGGGATGGTGTTAAATCAAGATTAAACAACTCACTTTAATACCATGTAATTTTTTGGTTTTTTTTGCGCTATCAATTGGTCCAAAAACAAAGAGTCATGTATATAAACTCAAATAAGTGTCCAACCCAAAACTAATTGGCAATGTGTGTGGTAACTTGCAAGTTTATATAAATGGTCACATCCTTGTTTTTTATTAATGTGGAACAAACCCCATTTTCATAACTCCAACATCAACCATTCTACTAATTATAACAAAAAATCTTTCAATAATTTCCAAATTCTAGCTTTAGCCGAGTTAACCAACTTTGACCAATTTCTAGTAATTTGCACAAACTTCTACTAACTCTTACCAATCTCTTTGAAAATTTCTTATAAAGAAATTCCCAATCATTTACATTTCTTGCCAATATTCTTTAACCGCAACCAAGTTCTACCAACTTCCTCCAGTACTCTTTGCTAACTTTATCCAACTTCTGCCAATCTTTCTAAAAAAATACCAACGTCTACCAACTTATACTAATTTCGACCCATCTTTACCAACTTTATCTATTTACAAACTTCTATTTACCAACTTCAACAATTTATCAACCCCCATATAAACATTCAAATAATTCCTTTTCATTTGATCTAATAATCAAATGTAGGTAAAGATTTATTATAATAATGTTCATGATGGAAGAAAATTAATAAATTAAAACAAATTACTTCTAAAATTTAACATATAAACTTCCACACCGAACATGAAAATGATTAAGCTTATAGAACACTCTAGAGAGAGAAAGAAAAGGTCTAGTGAGACTTGAACCCTCCTTTGTCTTCCCCTCTAGCTTGCTTCTATCATCACCATGTCTGCTGCTGCCTTGAATCTTGCTTAGTCCTAGACGCCTCTCTCCATAGGACATGGAGCTCAAGGAACCAAAACCACTAGATCCTTTATGTTTGCTCTGTAATCTGCCCTCCATCTTCCCCAACTACTGTAGTGCTGGGCAGAAACTCACCGGTGCCGCCACCAACAGCACATCCTCCTCCTTTGCCGTTGTCGTTGCTGTTGCTATGCCTAACACAGCTATGTCTCCCGCCCCCACCAGCGCACTGCCTCCGTCTTGCCTCCCCTCTGTCACCTTTATGGCAGGCTCACCTCTAATTGGGCAACTGGCCCCTGTCTGCATTGGACCTCAGATAAGCAACTTTAATCCTTCCTTTCTTCTTATTTGCTTAAAATCAGGATCTTTCTCTTTGATGGGGATCTTTCGATTTGTGCATTTGTAAAGTATTTATTGTGGTTTGGGTCATAATTTGAAAACTAAAATTCTGGAAACTGAGCCCGATTGTCGCCTTTTCTGGGTGTACTCGATCATCATGTGTGAAATTGCTATGCCTGAATCTGCCTCCAGACCCTTTTTTAATAATCAATTATTGGCTGGTAGCACGAAAATTGTGCTGGATTTCACTTCTGAGGATGGTAATTTGTGTCCTTTAGTTGATGTTACTTTGCCGTGGACACAGAGATCTCCTAGAGTCATTTTTCTATCCACTTCATATGATTGTTCATGGCCAATTAAGTTGCAATTCATTATTGAAGGTGACTCTTGGGATGCAAATTCTGAGACTCATCCTTACAATTTAGCAATTTTAATAGATCATCTGAAGCTCACACAAGCAGCGTACTTTGTCTTCGTTTGGAAACCATGGTCTGCCAATCATTTAGTTTTAAGTGCTCTAGTCATTGCTCCAAGGTTTAATGTAATGTCGTACTTTGCAAAAGGACAGTATGCTCAATCACATAATTATTTATGTACAAGACTCTATCATTATATGAAGGTTATAGTGTATTCTAGCTTTTTTAGTTGTATCTCTTATGGTTACAGATTCACTACATACTTCATTGTAGTCACTGGTTCGATGAAATTGGGTACCATGACCCTGTCCAGCTTTTCATTTGAGATGAACTCCGCTAGTCGTCTTTGTTTGATCATTTGGTTTTGTAAGCTGGAGTTATGTTTAGTATATGCTTTGGGTCTGTTTATGGTGAGAGGACATAAGGATTCTCCCTTATGGCCCAAGGCCAGTCTACTGAACAATCTGTTTGGATCATTTGTGTCTTTGTTTTATCGCTATTGATTGGCTTTTATATGGAATCCTTTTGATTATGGTCATAAGAATAATTTGGTGGTTATTATCCATTTTAGTTGTAATTTTTTGGTTCGTAAGTGCACCAATCTTAGATGTAATGATTTATGTTATTGGAAATTTTTGCTTAAATTTATTAAGTATCTATCATGGGGGAATGTGGAAACGCCTTGTAAAAGTTTCCCATGGCCCAGCCTTTTAAGGTTTCAGAATGATCGATTATGGTACTAGAACATTATCATTGAAACTGTACACAACAGTGTAAGTCATTTTTGTGATGGTTCAAGACTAGCATCAAAACAACTGAAGCTAGTCGATTTGGTGTGCAAAGAGCAGTTACGATACCGATCCTTGTGTCGAATTCGCTTTTTTCTCAAGGCCATATTACCGACCGATCCTATAGATCAAAATTCACATAATTTGTATCTTACTCTGCATTGGTGGTTATTACTGGATATATGCAATGATGCTCTTCGTACATCTACTGGTATTGTATGACTGTACAGAGGCATTTTGACTGTTACCTGATAGGGAAAAATTTTTAATATTTATAATTCTCAAGTGCAAGGTTTATCATCGAGTATTCGGGGTGTTGTCCACTAGGAGTTGGGTTTCAAATACCGTGATTCGTTTAAGTGGTTCAAGTTAGGCTAACCAAAAGGGAAGGAGGGTAAACTAAACTACGCTAACAAACATAGAAAAAGCGACTTGGAGTTGTGATTTGACCAATGGACGAACCAACTAATTGAGACGAGTCCTAACCTACCCAAACTACATTATGAACGAGAGATGGTCGATTGCACCATCGAAGACCACCCAAGTCCTCTCTCAAGAGTCATGAGCTAGTCTAATTAGCTTAACCATCTATTTTCATAGGGTTAGCTAATTGGACCATAAAATTAGCAACTCCCGGACCTAACTCGAATCGAATACTATTTTTATGTCCCAAACTCGGCTATTCCCTCTCCCACACTAGCTAACTGATCTTACCTCTCAGCATAAGTCAATCACCCAAAAATATGGATGAAAGTTATTTCAAGCATTCCATCAAACACTTGGCGGGCGTGAGAGAAAACTCTAAGTTCTAGGCATAGATTGGGTATGCTTAGGCCTAATACAAGACTAATTAGTCATCAAGAGGCTAATCACAATTCAAGCCAACAAAATCTACCAACTAGTCAACAACAAAGCACAAAAACCCAAATTCCAACTTAAGCTGACAAAGAATATAACAAGCATGAAGATGGAGGAAAGAGAATAAAACTAATCAAATCTAATGGCCTAATAAAACATGGATTAATAATAAAAACTAAGCATTAAAACTAAATACAATCTAAACTAACATAATCATAATAAGAACAAAGAAGAACGAAACCGAAATACAAAGGTAGAGAGAGAGGAGAAAACTTATAGATTGATAGGAAGAACTTCAAATCCTAGTGCTTGAATCCAAAATTAATGCAATACAACCCTAATCTAATCCTCTCAATGGGATTTTTATTTCCTAAAACCTAAACTAAACTATCCTAAAAATCGCATGGAAGAACCCCCCAAAAGTCCCGAAGGAAGTGCCCTTAAATAGGAAGCGACGAGGGCGAAACAGCGCTCGGGAGCGGAGGGAGAGGCACGTCCATGCCCGGGGGCACAGGCACACCGTACCACCTTGCTGGCCACGGCGGCATGGCCATGCCACCCTGTTGGCCTGCTTTGCCTCTCCTGTTGCCATTTTTCGTCTTTTCGCCCTTTTTTGATCCTTTTTCGCTCATTTTCACAGCACTTGCTCGGTTGGACTTATTACCTACAAAAGTAAATAAAACAAGTAAAAATCCTAAATAAAACAAGTAAAATCCTAAAGATTAGATTATTATACGAGCTAAATCAGGTAAAAGATGCATGTAAAATGTGACAATTTAGAGCCCAACATTACCATGCGGTTACTAGTATTGGATGCTGTGTCAATGAAATTATTGCCTCTACCATATTCTGGCTCAATTTATACAGCATGCATATTTTCTGGTCACATGTATTGAAATTTCTATGGCACAGTGATGATCTAAATTTCTGGATTGCCACCAGATTTTCCTTTGGTCTGAGTATTGTTAGTAGTCCTTTAGTTTGCTTATGGCAACTATGCTTTTGGACTAATGTGCTACTCCAAATTCGGACACCATGTATGCACTCCCAATTTATAAGCATACTTTTTAGATTTGGCCATGGGATGCCACTGAAAGTCAGCTCCGTCTTCCTTATTATTTAAATGAAAATTATTATATGGAACATTCAAGGTGCTAAAAAAGCCCAGCTCCAACTTGAGGTTGGATTTACTAATAGAACAATTAATCCTGATATTTTATTTTTAACTGAAACCATGGTTAACGATCTTAATGCACAGTGTATAATTCGAACTCTTGGGTTTCATAACTTTGATTTCATTCTACCCAACAATCATATGGGAGGCATTTGCATTCTGTGGAAAGATGATAATGTGGTGCTTGACATAATCGCTAAGGAGCACCGAGCAATCCATTGGTCGTTACTTGAAAAAAGTTCTAATAAACAATGTATTGTTACAGCAGTTTATGCACCAGCCCAACTTCATGAAAAACATGCCTTTTGGGACAACCTTAAAGGTCTTAATGCGAGTATATCATTGCCACGGTGTATTCTACGTGATTTCAATGAAATGTTGCACCCATCTGAAAAAATTGGAGGTACACAACTGTGTGGCACTAAGTTACAGCGACTTAACGGCTTTCTTACACATTGTAAAGGCCATGATGCTAATGTCCAAGGCCAAATTTTCACATGGAAAAAATTTCTACACGGTAAGCTCATTTATGAAAAACTTGATAAAGTTATCCTTAGGGAAGACGGTTTCCGTCTCTTCCCGAATTATTTAGTAACTAATGGTCCATTCACTTGCTCCGATCCTTCTTATATCTATCTTAATACTGAACCTGCTCATCCTCCTAGAAAGGGCGCAAACTTCAGGTATCAACATTCATGGGCCCAATATCATGATACGCATTGCATAGTTAAACATAATTGGAAAATGTCTCTACTAGGGACGCTAATGTATTGTATTATACAAAAATTGAAAAAAGTGAAACTTGACCTCAAAACATGGAGCAAAAGTACATTTGGCAATTTCAAGCAAAAGCTTGAAAGAAATGCTAAAAAATTACTACATGTTGAACAAAAGTTAGTGGCACAGCCTAATAGCGCTTATCTCAACAACTGGCATTATAGACTGCGTAAGCAACATGAGAAAATGCACTTATTCAACCAAAAATATTGGGGAAGATTGGCACGAAAAGATTGGTTAATTAATGGAGATAGAAACTCTCAATATTTCCATTACATGATGAAAGCTAGAAAAAGGCGCTTTTCTATAATCAAAATTAAAGACTCATCAGGGGTATGGATTGACGACAATGCAGACATTCAAAAACTATTTGTCAACCACTTCCCAGTTCCAGTTAATGCATGGTCCATCATCAATAATGCTTGACCTCCCGACAAAGGTCTCTTTGGAAGATAACATGAATCTAATTAAATCTGTCGAAAATCATGAGGTCTGGGAGGCAGTGTTTCAGATAGATAAATATAAAGCACCTGGATCAGATGGATTTGGAGCAGCCTTCTTTCAAGACTATTGGCATGTTGTTCAGAATAACGTCTATGAAGCAATTTAGTCGTTCTTCCAGGAAGGGAAACTTTTAAAGCAACTTAATCATACTCTTATCGCTTTAATACCTAAAGTTGATAATCCCACATTAACAACACAATTTCGATCAATTAGTTTGTGCAATACGCTCTATAAGATCATTGCGAAAATTATGGTGAACAGAATACAGCCACTTCTTGGAAAAATTATCGATCCCGTTCAAAGTGCTTTTGTCCCACATCGATCTATCCATGATAACATTCTATTAGCACATGAGGTCATCAACAAATTCAATTCTATGAAAGGAAAGAAATCTTGGGTGGCACTCAAACTCGATTTGAAAAAAGCCTATGATAGAGTGGAATGGAATTTCCTTTTTGAAAGTCTTAAAAAATTAGGTTTTCATCAAAGATGGATTACTTGGATCCAACAATGTGTTACCATAGTATCTTACTCGGTCATTGTGAATGATTAAGCATCGGGATTCTTCACTCTATCAAGAGGATTATGGCAAGGAGATCCATTATAGCCTTATCTCTTTCTTATTTGTATAGAAGTGTTAACACAACAACTTCGTGCCGAACTTATAAAGAAGAAAAGCAGAATAGGATTCAAAATTTCACCCCAAGCAGATAAATTACCTTCTCTTCTGTTCGCAGACGATAGCCTCCTTTTCTGTTGAACCAATCTTCAGACGTGCCAGACACTTAGTGCCCTCCTGAATAACTTCTGTCAAAAGTCAGGACAACTGATAAATTTTCAGAAATCCTCTCTTACCTTTTCTAAGAATGCGACTCCGCATGACAAACAAATAGTCTCTTTTGTCTTTAATATCCAGCATCAAGATAACTTGGGCAAATACTTGGGTTGCCCAATTTTCAAGGGACGACTAAATGACGACAGTTTTTCATCATTAGTGAATAAGACGGCAGCCAAATTCCAAAATTGAAAAACTACTAATATCTCCAAAGCAGGTAGAGTCGCATTAATTCAGACAAACTTAGAATCCATGCCCGCCCATACCATGCAATGCTTTCAACTGCCAAATGTAATTAGTAGGAAAATTAACAAAATTAGCCGAGACTTCTTTTGGAAGAAGTTCGACACTACTAAAGAATTACCAATGGTTTAGTGGGACAAAATCTGTCGACCTAAGCACTCAGGAGGTCTTGGCCTCAAAAAGGCAGAAGTTGTTAATAGTACTTTCTTAAGCAAACTAACATGGAAACTTCTCAATCAGCAATGTCTTTAGACTAAGCAGATGATGGCTAAATATCCTATCAACGAAAACTTCTTCATAGTCAAGCCTCAACAATCTGACTCATGGTTGTGGAAGTGTATCCTAACAAACCATTAACAATTCCGTAAAGGAATCAGGTGGAAAGTGGGCGATGGAACAAATATTAATTTCTAGTTAGATAGTGGGTGTGACAATTGTTGTTTTGCTGACCTGATGAAAGTCTCTGATGTGTCCAGCATAGACAATTCTTTTAGAGTTCTAGAATTTATCTTGCCTTCTAAAGCGTGGGATATTGTCAAATTAAAGGGACTAGTGAACCACTCTTGCCTTCATATGATTTTGGTAACACCACTACCAACTACCCCCATTCCTAATTCCATTTGTTGCGGCTTGTCTGGAAGTGGAGAGTTCTCCACCAAATCACCGACATGGGTTGCCCATGGACTGGATTTGCATAAATCCTAGCCCTGGGAGTTCAATTAGATCTGAAAGTTAGATATTACGCCTAAACTTAAGGTCTTCCTCTGGCAACTATGTCAGGTGTCCCTACCTAACCGGGGGAATTTGCTCTTTCAGGGTATGGATATTGGCCCCCTCTGCCCTCATTGCAATGGTAGTATCGAAACTACAGAGCATCTGTTTTTAGAGTGCCAGTACGCCCAATTACTTTGGAAATTAGCAAGGAATCATCAGGGGGCCATTGTTGACCTCCCAACTCCCAAATAAAGATAGAAAATTGGCTTCCTAATCTTAAGCACTAATTACCGTCCATTCAGATGGATAGAATTGTAGCACTCCTTTGGAGTCTTTGGAAAACTAGAAATAGTAGAGTTTTCCACAATGAATCATCCAGTCTGGGCATATCTCTTTTACGAGCAAAACGTGCAAGCGCGGAATGGCGTATAAGACACAAACTATCACAACTATTCCATCCATCCCAACTACATCACTCAACCTGTAGGCGTAAGCAATCACGGTGGATAACATGGAAGAAGCCCCAAGAGGGATTCGTCATTTGATGGATTTAAAAATTCTCAAGGAGCAGCAGGAGGATTTCTTATCCGCGATTGGAGAGGGCGATTCCTACAACCGGCAGCATTCAACTTAGGAGCAGCGTCAGTATTAGTTGTAGAATAACAGCCATGCGAAATGGAATCAAAGCAGCTGTACAAGCAGGATTTACTGATATTCATATTGAAAGAGACAACCGCATCCTTATCCAAGCAGTGCAAAGAAAAATTCAAGTTTCATGGGAAATCCAAGTACTCGTTCAAGATATCATCACCTTTTTCGATAGCTTCAACAAAGTTATTATTAATCACATTTTTAGGCAGGGTAATAATGTAGTCGACTGGCTAGCTAAGTTTGATTTCTCAATGCATTCCATAAATGTGTGGAATGTGGTTTCCCCCTCGAGACCTTTGTCGTGTCCTCTTTGAGGAGAATTTAGGACGAGTCCTTGAGAGAAAGGCATCCTAGATTGTATTCTTACTTTTCTTACTACCAACCAAAAAAAAAAAAAAAAAACCCTGCCGAACACTGGATGGCCACGCTGAACGCACATGGTCCAGCAATCAGTAAAGCAAAATGCTACTGTTTCTTGTCAAATTTTCTGGTAATATGTTCCACTAAGATAGATTCCCCATGAAGTATTGGTCAAAGCCAAAGCAGTTCAATTTGGACTAGTGATTTTTTCTTGGCCATGAATCCTTCATGAATAACTTTCCTGCGGACTAAACAATCATTTCACATTATTCATGACTTCATTTCGAACGGAACGTAGTTAACTGTCTCTCTCAGTCTACGACTTTTGTTGGTTTTACTTGTATAATTAATTTTGCAACCTTTGTTATTTGCAACCCTGGAATAGAACAAGCGAGTAAATTGCAAGCAAATAAGCAAGAGATGGCTCATGTAAAGGATCTTCCTTGCCTTGGAGTTCTCTTTGTTATCGGCCTGTCGCTGCTGGTTTCAGGCTTTGCTCGTGATCTACCCACATCTGTCCTCTCCGGTGAGCTAGTCTCTTTAAATTGAATTTCTTACATTCATCATGTGATTATTCTTTTTTATTTTTGTGTGAATAAGATGTGAAGGTCAATGCAGGTGGATTTGAACCTAAGGGCCTATTCTTTTCATGGGTAAATACCAAAATACCCACTTCAACTCACTTCAACTCACTTCAATCTACTTCAACCCACTTCCACTATTTTAACCAAGTTCAATTTATTACAAAAAAAAATTCAACCCATTTCGACCTACTTCAATCCACTTTAACATATTTTAACTCACTTCACTCTTTTATCCACTCCAATTTACTAAAAGAACAAGCCCTAAGTCTATGATAACAATTCTCATAAATTTTATGAGTCGAGCTAATTGACATTTACATATGATTATAGATGTGAGACCATGGGTTTTTTTTGGTTGGGGGGCGGGGGGGAGGCAACAGGGAGCTAATTGAGGTCATATTTAAACTCATTTTCACCATTTATACACATATTTTTTTATATGTACAACAACAACAATTTGTAGTTTGAGTCCTTCTTTCACAGAATTTGAAAAGATCTAGAAGTAGATAGTCTTACCTTTACAGATATGACTACTCGTAAAGAGGGCGATTTCAATAAACTTACATTAAAAAATTTGAATATATATATATATATATATATATATTATATATATATATTATATATATATATATATATATATATATATATGTGAATTATCTGTCATAATATAATTCCATCAACAAAGCATTTTTTTTTTTAATGAATAGCTCTGAAGCACCCATTAGGGTTAGTCATTCTCAAATTACTATTGGCAGTGCTTGCTGGTACTGTTTATTCAGAAATCGTTAGTACTGGTTGTTAATAAATTATTAACTTTGGTGAAACCAATTCATTTATTCCAACTTGTTAAATAAATTTTTTTTCTACAACCACTCTAAATTTATTAACAAAATAGATACTGTATTGTTACTAACACATTATGACATAATTAGATAAAAATATACTTTTAATACATTTTTGATTAGTAGTTACGCAGCTTTTTGATTTTTTTTATAGTGATGATGAAGGTACTGGGCGTGGCTATTACATGAGCCTCCCACGGCGGATAACCTTCACCGCTTCTGCTTGGTCACCATGCGGACCATTTGGACCAGCTCATTGTGGTGATAATCCTTTTCCAGCAAGAGGTCCAGGCCCTTAACAACATTAAATGTTAGAGAGGGTGCAGCTGATCGAAGCAAGTACCAGGGCAAGTAACCATGTTTCGTCACTTTCATTGCAAAAAACGGAATTTCTATTGGTAAGGTTGTGTTCAGTAATAGAAGTTGTAGAGGTTAGTGGTTTATAATAGTCAAAATATTATGGGCCACTACATAAAAGTGTTCGGTAAAGTAGTGGATGAGGTAGTGGTTAGATGTTTATATAGTGTTTTTCAAAAGTTAGTAAAAGTAGCTCTTAAAAATCTCTACCTAGTTGTTGCATTGCAAATTACAAAATTCTTTTTTTTATCTACTAAAAGCCTTTGTTTATCGTGATCTTTTTAGTCATTTTACATAAATCTGCTACTTCAATAGTTACATTTACCAAATATATTTATTTTAAGTCGCTAGTTGAACAGCTAACTACTAACCACTAACCACTAGTGGATTACAGCTAACCGCTAGAAAAACCGCTAATAACTAATAAAATAGTTAACTATTACTAAAACAACTAATTTCACTGAACACCCCAAAGCAATTCTTTGTAGTCGATGCACCACTAATTATACACTCAACGATGAAATTCATACTAAATGATGCTGATTATCCTTGTCCATTGTGTATTTTACTTTGCTACATTGTATGAATCATACTTTAAACTCTTAAAGATTGATATGGTCATTCCAGTGACCTTGCAACGCCATTTAAGCATAAAAGGAACTTGGCTGAGGAGACATGGTAGGTGATGTAATATAAAACAAATAATTGTCATAATTTTCGTTAATATTTTCCAAAAGAATGAAACCGATACCTCATACAAAGCTTGCTGCAAGTAATTTTACTGTATATATGAGTCATCTTCCCTTGTACTTATCCACTCCCTTCTGTTGTACTTTTCACTCTGGTATAATTTGAAGATTATAGAAATTTATATCTCACATTTCTAAAATAGGATTGAGAAACTTAAAAATTGATATACAAAGAGATATGATAACTGTTATCTCTATATAAGGAGAGAATACTAGCATTAAGAATAATAGGAGAAACAATATTTTCTCTCTAAATCCTTATGCTTCCTTGCATTTCTCTCTCTTAAAATGAGATATTAATTGCAATGAAAACGTAACAATTTATTAAAAAAATTTCAACTAAAAAAAAGAAACTTGTTTTCCTGCTGTTTTCATGCTTTTATAAATGTAACAGGCTATTTTATTTCAAAACCAAAAATATGACTCTATTAATTTTAACAATCTCCCACTTAAAGTCATCTTTTTGGCGAGTCTTATGCTGCTTACGTTTCTGATAAGCCATGGGAGGACTTGCATCATGCAAACTTGTCATATTAATTTGCTTTGTCATAATGCCTGTCAAATTATCTCTTGTGTGAATCTTTTGCATATACATCCACACTTCCTTCCTTTACTACTTCTCGAACAAAATGATATTGAATATCAATGTGTTTAGTCCTCGAATAAGAACTTAGATTTCTAGCAATGTGCAAAGTACTTTGATTATCACAATACACAGGAATCTTTTGTTGTGTGTGTCCAAGTTCTTCCATTATTCTTTTTATCTAAACTGCTGCCTTGGAAGCCTCGGTAGCTATCATGTGTTCAGCTTCTGTAGTAGACAATGTTACAACAGTTTGTAGCTTTGACACCGAACTTACTGCACCACCTGCAAGAGTAGACACATAACCTGTAGTAGATTTTCTTTTGTCAAGGTCACCTGCAAACTCTGAGCTGACATAATCATTGTAAAAAATTCTGATCCTCCAAAACATAATGTTTCACCTGAGGTTCCTTTAATGTATCTAAGGATCCTCTTCACACCATTCTAATGCTCTCGATCAGGATCTGCCATAAATCTACTTACCACTCCCACTGCTTGAGCAATATTTGATCTTGTACAAATCATAGGATATATTAAGCTTCCCATTACTGATGCATACGGCACTCGAGACATTTCCATCCTTTCAGCTCCATTGCTAAGGCTCATACTTGAGGATAATTTATAATTAATAGGAAGTGGGGCTGATATTGGCTTGCAATTATGCATGTTGAAGCGTTACAAGATTTTCTTCAGATAATTCTTCTAAGAAAGGCAAATCTTCCTATTTTTTTGGTCTTGGTGTATTTGCATTCTCTAAAATCTTGTTTTCTGGTCCTAAATCCTTCATTTCAAACTCTTTAGCCAACTGTGTCTTTAATTCTTGGACTCGATCTTTGTTGGGGCTTACAACCAACATGTCATCTACATAAAACAACAGAATGACGAGGTCATTGTCCTCAAACCTCTTGTAATATGCACAATGGTCTGAATTAAGTTTGTTATATTCAAGGCTAATAATGAAGGAATCAAATCTCTTGGACCAACACCTTGGCGCTTGCTTTAGACCGTACAGAGATTTGGTTAACCTGCAAATCAAGTTTTCTTTTCCTTTTTCTTGAAAACCTTCTGGTTGGAGTATGTATATCTCTTCTTCAAGTTCTCCATGAAGAAAAATTGTCTTTACATCGAACTGTACGAGATGTAAATCAAATATAGTACACAGAGCTAAGACTACTCTTATAGTTGTAAGTCTAACAATTGGAGAAAATCTCTCGTTAAAGTTAGTACCTTCTTTCTGAGCATATCCTTTTGCGACTAGTCCCGCACGACATCTTTCTATTTGAGCATTACCATCTCGTTTGAGTACCAATGGCTTTACGTCCTTGTGGAAGTGAAACAAGTTCCCATGTCCTGTTTCTATGTAAGGCTTTCATTTCTTCTTGCAGTGCTGTCATCCACATAGAAGCATTTGGGCTATTCAAAGCGCTCTCCATCTTTTTTTAGAAGACAGTACGCGTGATCACTTGCCATAACATAATCTAAGTGCCATGAAGGTATCCTTATTTGACGATGTGATCGGTGAAGTTCTATATCATTGATCCTCTCTGCTCTTGTTCCTCTCGCTCTAGCTCTGCTTCAGAAGAGTCATCCTTTCTTAACTCATCATCTAGATGTACTGTAGTAGTTTTTTAGATGTATATCATCTTTATTGAGTAGTTCTCCTTCTGCAAATATAACATCTCTACTGACAATAACCTTGTGGGCAGTGACACCCACAAATGATACCCCGTAACATAGTCAGCAAAACCCAAGAATATGCATCTTCTGGATTTCGGATCTAGTTTTATTCTTTCGTGAGATTTGTACATTACATATGCGGGACATCTAAACACATGTAAAGAAAAATAATCGACTGACTTTACATCTCACATCTCCATTGGAGTCTTTAAATTGATAATCGTTGACGGTGATTAATTTATCACGTAACAGGCAGTTTTGACTGCTTCTGCCCAAAACGATTTGGGCAGTATTGTGGTTCTCAACATAGGTCTTGTTCTTTCTAAGAGAGTCTTATTCATCTGCTCAGCTACACCATTTTACTGAGGTGTGTCGACAACTGTGAATTATCTCTGAGTACGTTCTTGTTTGCAAAATGCTTGGAAATCACCGTCTATATATTCTCCTCCATTATCTGTCCTCAGACACTTAATTCTTTTTCGAGATTCAAGTTCCACTTGAGCTTCATCTGACTTCTTCTTAATTAGGTACACCCATATTCTCCTAGAGTAATCATCAATAAATGACACAAAATACTTTGTTCCTCCTAAGGACATCATTGGTGATTCCCACATATCAGAATGAACTAAGTCTAGTATGCGTTTGCTCTTGCTAATAGATCTTCCAAACTTTAATCTACTCTACTTACTCACAACACAATGGTAAAAAATGATAAGTTTACCAATGTAAGTCCGGGCAGGAGATTACATTCCGTGAGAACCTATGAACCACGTTCTGACATGTGGCCTAATCTATAATATCATTTTATGGTTAATTCTTCTTGATTAGTAGAAGCAACAGATACACCTCCATGTTTTAACGTATCTCCTTGAAGCACGAATAGTTTGGATGAGGCCTTCTATGCCGTCATCACAATGAGTGCACCTTTGAAAACTTTCATAATACCATTGTTGTCGAATTGTTGAATTGTTGTATAGCATAATTTGCAGACTTGTATGCATATTATTGATGTTTAATATATGATTTATGAAATAACGTGTAATAGATAGTCAGATTTATGAAATAAATTTACTATCATTAGTAAACAAATTATTTCTTAATATTATTAAAACAAATTTTTTTTCTTTTACAATGAACGTTTTGGATGAGAAGCAATAATATTAAAATAATATGCCCATTGAAAATAAACCTTTAATCAAGTGGATTAAACAATAATAAAATATATTAAACCCCATAAATTTTTTCAATCAAAATTTCCTACACTTGAGGTGTTTTCTTATATTTACATTAGTTTGATCTTCCAATAAGCAAAGTATAACAAAAAAATAAAATTTTCTCACAAAATTGAATACAACTCTTAGATGAAATCCTATTTTAAGTAATTAATTTTAAATGTAAATGTTTGATCAATATATTATTACCAAGGAATTTTATAAATAAACCCTTAAAATATTCAGAAATAATGCTTGAAATAGAAAAATTGTACTATCATATTAGACAAACAAAAACTAAAAATTACCTTCCTTAAAAACAAAAGATGGAAAATTAAATCGGCAGACACGAGACTCGTAGAAACTCAAATATAATTTTAAAAGCTTTGTATTATAATTTTAAAAGCATGGTTACTTATTTTATCTAAATAACATATATTGTTTATGTCGAACGTAAATAAAATTTACATCGTTAAATTATGTTTTTATGTTTATATAAATGTTGTGATCATAACATATTCACAAATTCTGTATATTAGTAGTATAATAAAAATATATATACATATTTTTGTAATTACTAGAACAAAAGTAAATAAAAGTTATACAAAAATCTATATGGGATATAAGAAGATGTGAGAAGATATAAGGAGATCTAAGAAGATGTAAGAAGTTGTAAGGATTATGTTAAGCATGTAAAAACATGTAAGAAGTTGTAAGAAGATGTAAGTTGTTAGTTAAATCCTCCCAAACGCAAAAAAGAGCATGACTTTAGTGATTATGGTGAAAAAATGGTTGACAAGGTAAGTTTTAGTATTTTAACTTCAATTATGATAATTTTTATTTGTTTTTTATTGGGCATCTCAGCATGATTATTAATTTCAAATGTTGATATTTTAAATTCAATTGAAATCAGGTGATCATGATTATTAATTACGTCTTTGAGTGAAATTTGTTAGTGACAGCCTTTGGTTAGTTTTAGTTCTTTTTTTTTTCCTTGTAGAGTAACGAGAAGATTTCGATTGAAAATTCCAAGATTCCAAGGTTCCAAGTAATTGCACAAAAAATTTTGAAAAAAGATATGCTGAACTTGCTACTTTCAAAAACATATTTTCGTCCAAGTTGATACTATTAAAAGCATGGTGCCCACTTTGCATTCAATGAGTATGAATTATTTTAATTAGCAGAAGAAAAATGAGGATAACTTGGAACAAAGATTTGATATTCCGTTTGCCACTCCTAATACAACACAAACAAAAGATGTGTCATAAAGAATATTGAAGCAATCTTGCAATTCACCATTTATGCAAGTTTGTAGTTAACATTTTGGGCATTTGAGAAATGAAAAGGCTAAAAGAAAAGTCAACGATAATGTCATATACAGTCAAAACTTACCAATTATCGGAATGGAGATTCCTGAGGCCTTAGCTGACAAATGCTTTAGTAAGCCTTTCTTTCGCAATGGATTAGTTACACTTAGAGATAGCTCTATGTCTATGCATGATAAAAAAACGCAACCTCGTACACAAAAAATTACAAGCAATCTAGCCACAAGATACAAAAACAATCCAGTCATTAAAAAAAATGGTAAATGGGAGCTCATCGCTTCAAGAGATAGTGGTGAAGTCAACAATTGATAAGTTGACAAGGAAGAAACGTGTAACCCCTCCAAAATGCTAATGACATGATTTACAGAAAACTATACCGGAAGACTTAATGATAGAAGGCGCTAGCACTATCCTGATAACGACAAGGTTCACTGAAACCATTTAATCTTGCAACTCATGCTCAAATCACAATATTTATTAAACTGAAACACTCTAAGACCAAAGTCCTAGTTCAACTTCAATACAATCGACCTAATCACACCATGTGCTAACTCGCACTCTACACTACACAAGTATATTGAATACAGATCCAACTTGACCTTAAGATTGATCTCAATATTCATGCTATGTTGAATCCACTGTGAGCATCTGATGACTTCCAAAAGAGCTTACTAAATGGAGAAACATATGATACTTCATCACCTAAAATGGAAAACATGAAAATAATTCGAAAATGTGAGCAAAAACTCAATACATGCATTCCTGTATTGTAAAATAAGTATAGAAACGTTATTGATGGGTACCGGCCCTTGCAATTCATTTTGCTCGCAATAATAATGAAAATGAAAGTAATATGAAACTGAACTACTCATTATTATCTGGATATGAACTCCTTACAATGATATGATCTATACGTAGGTATACATCTGCTAATCCGCTCGAGAGTTGGCCTGAAACTGCGCGGGTAAATAATGGGCTGATGCCCTATAGATGATAACTAACGGGGTCACAAGTTAAATGGCAAATTACTGTATAAACTGATTCATTGATAAACTCATTAAGAGTTGTAACTTGATAAACATGTTTTGCTTTTTGAAGATACAGACAATGGACATACCTTGAGTCTTTTAAAAAAATGTTATCTAACTTGATAAATATGTTCTGACTTGATAACACTTATGCATAATGGGAAACAATAATTAGGCCTCGATTCTGTTTCATAAATGTCATTGTAAGTATATATAGTCAGTAAATGATCCTTACTCACATAATTAAGTAAGTACATTGAGTAAGTATGTGTAATAGAAATTGAGTAATTAAATGGTATACATAACTTGGGTATTTCAATATAACTTCAAAACTGAATTAATAAACGTAATTAAATCCGATATAAAGTAAATGAAAGTAAAATAGAGTACAATGAGATAAATGCAATTACAAAGGAAAAGGCCTTGATGGTGACAAATGAGAGAGTGGTTGTGACATATTCTGAGATAAGTTGCTGATATGGGTTTAAGGCTTGCTGATGTATAGCTCGACTCAAGATAATAGAAAGTACATTAGATTGACTTGATAAATGCATTTGATACATTCTAAATTGAGTAAATAATAAAGATTTGAGACTAAGAGAGATATATCCTGGTTTAAAAAAGCATAAACTGCAACAACTTAGTCCGATAAATATGGTTTCTGAGTCATAACTCTCCCCACGTCTCATATTTCATTCATAAATCTATTAGATATAGAATTCCACCCCAAATGAGTCATTGAACTTAATAGAAGCTATTCAGCTTACTAAACTTGGTATTTTCTTTGTAAAATCTATAATTGATTTAAAGCTCATAAACAAGCTCACAAATTGCATACTTGTCTTCTTCTGTCTCATTAATCAAGCTAAAAGTTCCATGAAAATCTATGAATATTTATTTCCCCCTTAACTGACCTTGCTTGGCCCAAAATATACAAAATGAATGCGTGATCAATCTCACTCAATCTTTATTATTGCTCTTTACACAATTACTCAAAATGCTTTCAAAAACTACCAAACTCAAAATACTCAACCCAAAATCATGAAATCTTATAGGAAATTTGAAAATAATATGAAAAATCCACAGTAAAATATTTAGAATTTTGTTCCAAGTATACGCTGCATGGAAATTACAATAACAGCCCAATTTGCACCAAAGCAGGTTAGTTCATTTCAAAACTTCATAACTTCCACCCTTGACCTCAAATAGAGACATAAAACCACAATATGGAAAGATTAAGAAGTCTTAAAAAACTTTGATTCGGAACACCCAGCATGATTCACACCATAGGATTCTCAAAATGGGGTTAGAACATAAGTATGCCAGTTTTAGTCTAACCTGCGCAGTCCTCGTAAAATGACCATAACGTTTTCCGCAGACCTCGAATTAAGGCAATTCAAAATGCATTTACCAGCTGACACACTAAACTATCTACCATCAAAAATCATAATTTTGTAGTAGGCCAATCATTACCAGTTTAATCTCAAATTCACCCCTGTTTTCTGCTATTTTTAGCCCTCATTGTTTTTGCTTTCTCCTCTTTTTTCCACATAAATCCTCACTTGAAATCTCCAAATCACCAAAACATCATCATATTTAAGCTTAAAATGATCACTTAAGGTCTTTCAAGGACACTCCATAGCAAGAATTACAACAATCAACTAAATAAACTTGAATTAGGAAGCATGATCATCCTACCAAAACAACTCTTTCCCCGTAACTTTAAACACTCCCAGGCTCAATAAAAGTTGCTAAATAACCTTCATTTTGATCATCCAAATATAGCCTATAAATAAAACAACCATAAAACTCAAGATACAACAAGTTGGAGTTAGGATATACCTTCTTGGATGCTTGATTTAAGAGGGATTTACAGCTGTTTTTGTGCAAGGGGGCTGCTGGGTGGTGGCTGGGAGTTGGGGGTGCAGCTGGTGTTGATCCGATGGCTGAAGGCTAGCTGTCTGGGCGGCGGAGGTGGCTGGAACAGATGGGGCAGCTGCTGCCCCTGTTCTGGTAGCACTAGTGTAGGGGAGAGAGAGAGCAATGGAGAGCTTATCTCTTCATTTTGTTTGTGTGTATTTTTGATGAGTCACTTGGTTGAACATTAGTTTAAGTATGGCTGAAAATTTTGAGTCATAAACTACCTTTTTGCTAATTAAAATTAATCATAAAGCACAGCTATTAGTGGAAATAAATTGGCAAGTAACTTAGGCCTTGTTGGTTTAGGCTTAAATGGTTGGTTTGGGCCTGATTTTGGGCTCAAATTAATTCAAAGTTTCATTAAAAATTTTATAGGGCTTGAGATTAAATTTTCCCAGCGTTAAGAATATAAATAATCGCTAAATCATGCTTACCGAGGCCTAAAATTGATTCATCCGATATTTAATCAATCAACGACACTTGATTTTACAATCAATGAAACTTGAATTGCATATTAGGACCCAAAATAAAATATCTCGCAGCTGGGATGATTAAATACGATATAGGAAGGTGAAAATTTTAAATAACATAATGGATTTCGTTAGATAAATAAATTGAGTGTGATTGAATTAATGAACATGATTTGGTTAAATAAATAACCATGACCAATTAAATAAATAATCATGATTAATTAAATAAATAAATATGATTTAAATAAATAAATATGGTTTAGGGTCAGGTTATTACAGCCTTCCCACCTTAAAGAGTTTCGTCCTTGAAACTTATGAAGCTTATTCATGTATGTAAAGCTGCCTCAAATATCGATAGTTGGTTTTCATTGCTTCCGTCCAAAGAGGTATGATTAGCCCAAAGTGCATAGGTATGTAATCCTGTGATCAAGTATCTTGATTCTCAGTGACTTCACTGCCTTGATTACTTTGGTTCAAAATTGATGTTCTCTTCAAAAGAAAAACCTATTACTGTAAAGGATGCACTCTACTTTATCGGTTCTCCGTCTTGACCACTAATGAGTATGTAAACCATTAAATTTCCTAATAAGTACTCTGATACTGACTTATAAAGCCCAATGTAATGAGGGCTCAATTATCTCTGATATCTGGTCTCCTGACACCTTTGACTAGATAAGCCTTTTGGAGTACTTTATATCTCATCTAAACTTTAATTGTCTCTCTCTTTGGTCAATATGACCATATGACTCTTGTGTAGTCCTATTGTCACCTTAGCATGGACTTAAACTATCTCATTATTCTCGATACTTCTTCTAGCTTACTCTAATATTGCTAGACATTATTTGAGATTGTGCCCTTATCAAAATGTTCTCATCTGATGTTCTTAATGTATCACATGTCTTCCCCCATCAAACTAGTCTAAGATCTGATCTAAGTCCGAATTAGGCGCCAGAATAGACATGGTCAGAGATAAAAATGATAAAATTGGTAGTCAAGTGAGTCATTACGAACAAAAGAAATAAACAATAAGATTAGAAAAGATTTATAAAGGAGGGATTAACATGGAGTGGTTAGAATAAAGATAACCATAAGTGTATCATAAATTGTGAAATATAATGCCACAAGAATTGTGGTTTATAAATGTAGATCATAAAGGCTCCAATAAATAATCAGCCAAGGAGAAAGATGGCACAGTTATACTTAAGTTTAATTGATAAATTGAAAACAAGATGACAAGCGGCTGAGCTTCAACTAGGTAACCTTATAGCCACAAGCAACAAGATAAGTGCAATAGATAGATGGGACAAACAATCTGCAATAAATAGATAAAAGAATTGGATAAGTAAAGTGCAATAGATAGACAAATAGCTTGGATAAGCAAAGTGCCAATGGATAGATAAATAGATTGAGCAAGCTACAATAGAAACATGCCTTTACTCATATGAAGCCAATTCGAGTACAACAATAAGATTAAATAGAGAATGCAGAAGTTTATTTATCGGAATGTAAGATTTATGTATGGGAGTTGAAGTTCAAAATAAGGAGAGTAAGGGGATTATGACAATCACAATCACCCACACCAATGAGAATTGAATTACTTTATGAGTTCAGAACAAATTATACGAGCTTATCACTATGAATAAATTAGATGTAAAATAGATGTGTGAATCAGCTCTCAGCAGAATGAACTACAACTCATGATCATGAAATAAAGATGGTGAAGGTCAAGAACACTAGAATATTGACAACCATATAAGGTCGAACAAAAATGTATTGCATATTTAAAAATGAGTTTGCAAAGACATGGAAGATCACGCTAATAGAAAATATCGGGTTGAAATGCAAGGGAGATTAAATAATATTCGATAGTATCAAGTTTTAAAGATGAGACAAGCAAACAATTATAAAAGAGCATTTTTGCAAAAGATAAATAGTGTTTGCATGGTTTAGGTGTGATATCCGGACCTCAAATCATTCCTGAAAAAGACTTCTGTTGTTGGCAGTTAATCCCGTAAATCATTTGTTCAAGGTATAGGGCACTTATTTTAATAGTGATCTTGTGCAACTTTCTGTACATAGTACTCAACCACAAGGTTCTAACTTTCTTCTTCATATAAACCTGAGGTTCCCCACGGTGGCACAGTTGGTCAAATAAATCCCTTATAACTCATCCACTAAATCTTTAATTCTTTGAACTCTGTTGGGGGGCATATGATAGGGGTTTTGAAAATGAATTGAGCATCAAGAGTTAGGTCGATCTGAAAATCAACGTTTCTTGGGGAGAACAGTTCTGATAGTCCTCAGATGGAACATCTATAAATCCACTAGCTGTAAATATACATATGGATATACTGACTGTGGTTGATATAACACTGACACAGTAATGTGCTTGCTTGCACAGTGTAATTGGGGAGATAAATAGGGTTTTTCTTCCCTCGGTCTGTAGAAACATACGTTTAGCCAATCCTCATCTCTCAAGCCAACCTTAAGATCCTTACCGTTCACCTTAGTCCTGTAAGTACACAGTCAGTTTACCCCCATAATGATAACAAGGTCTGCCAATCAAACTAGATTGAATGTCCAGTGAATATGGTTCTAGCAATACTACTAGAGGCATGTGTATGAAAGATAAACATTTAACTACCTACTGGTCTTAGTACATTGAAATCACCGGGGAAAGATCTAAAGTGTAGAGATATGTAATGATACAATGAACTCTTGCAATGATATTTCTTTATTAGTTATAAAGGACCGGCATGTAGCTGAGTAAATGAAGGGACGAAGATTCGTAATGAAAGAGGTAAGGCATATAAATGACCTGCATATACAAGACATGCAGTTTATTCATAATGGTCATAATAGTAAAGTAAATGAATGATGTTATGAAGTTGAGAGGGAGTATTAAGTACTGAAGGTGAAGAAATGCAACAGATTACCAAAGCGGCTTTTGAAAAGTCATACGGTATCCGTATGTGAGTAAAATGACGAAGATAAGGATCAACACTACTAGAAGAGAAATTTTATTCATCTGGTATTTGAAAGGAGAATACTTCAAGATGAAGGAGTCAATCTTATAACTAAACATGATGACATCCATCAATAACATATTTTGTAGTAATTGGAAGTCTTGGGTAGGCATATAAACGTCGAAACTGCCGGCAGATGAAAATAATACAAATCGTTGTTTATCATTAATAAAATAGGCTGTACGAGTAAAGAAAGGATTTCCAAAATAAGGTGAGTAACGACATGCAGTCATGGCCATAGAATAGTATGCCAACATGATGTTATGGTGCTATAGAAATATGAGCAATATAGATCCATTTAATTGCTGAAAGTGCACTCAATGACTAGGTCTGAAGCAACCAAAGGCTGTGCAAGCAGTAAATAAATAGTGCCCAAATAGAAATAAGGAGTTAAAATAGGTGACAGTAAAAATATGAAAATAGTGATGACTGAACTGCGAGTAGAATGGGTCAAATATGCTTAGGAAGAACGGCAAATCACACAATAACGCACACCGGGGGGTCCTTATAGGCTCCATTATAGAAACAAAAAATTAAACGATAACGATTATCAAGGTTTGAATTGCTTATAAGAAAGGTTGCTTGGAAGTGTTTAAAGGACTCCCCACGGACCATATATGAGATTTTTCATAAACATTCTATTACAAATCAAGAGAGTGTGAGTGGCAAAGAAATGATGTCTCTGAACAATTCAAGGTAACTAGGGTAGAAATAAGTCAATGATAGGAAATAATGGGTGCATTGTTGATGTAAGATCCTAATGTTAAGAATAACAACTTAATCTTACTCGTACCACCCATATGGTGCCAAGTAGCACACCACAAGCTACTGAACTACCTTCACAGGATTCCCAAAAGTAATTCCATCTCATATTGATTCAACCCAAAGATATACCAAGTTACAAATGGCATTCCCACAATAGGTTTTAAACATTACTATACTCAATATCATGTATGTTAATATGCCACAATGAAACTCTCAAATTCTGAAACGAAACGGATAGAGTTCCGCCCAAAAACTCGTTAAAACCCAGGCTTAAAGCCTTATAATAGATACCTAAAATGGAGAGAAACACTTTAATAGCTCAACAATCACACGTCAGAGTTCATAACTCAACGGGTCACACATCTGGAATGCACGATTACAAAATTTGAACAAATGAGAGAAATGAAACATACAATATAACTCCCAAATAAATGAGAGCATATCGCACTAATAGGTGACCTAAATGGTTCCACACTCCACTTTGCTAATGCTCGAATCTCAGGATACTACCAAATGAATGCATCACCCAAATGAAAATGATTCCTCCATATATGCCCATACATATAAACTTATAGTTAATAGCTCATTTAACTGGTCCAACATAACTCATGCACACCTTGATAGCTAACTCATAAACACTTGATAGCTCACAGTGGCCCTTAAAACCTTGGCTCCAATGCAAATCCGTAATGCCCCTAAAATGCTAATGACATAATTTACAGAAAACTATAGTGGAGTACTTAATGATAGAAGACGCTATCGCCATCCAGGTAAGGATAGAGATCACTGAAACCATCTAATCTTGCAACTCATGTTCAAATCACAATATCAATTAAACTGAAATACTCCAAGACCAAAGTCCTAGTTTAACTTCAATACAATTGACTTAATCACACCGTGTGCTAATTCGTACTCTACACTATACAAGTATATTGAATATAGACCCAACTTGACCCCGTGATCGATCCCAACATCATGCTATGCTGAATCCCCTGTGAGCATCTGATGACTTCCAAAAGGGCTTACTTAATGGAGAAACATATGATACATCATCACCTAAAATGGAAAACATGAAAACAATTCGAAAATATAAGCAAAAACTCAGTACATGCATCCTTGTATTGTAAAATAAGCATAGAAACACTATTGACGGGTACCCGCCCTTACAATTCATTTAGTTTGCAATAATAATGAAAATGAAAGTAATATGAAACTGAATTGCTCATTGTTATGTGGATGCAAACCCCTTGCAATGATATGATCTATACATAGGTGTACACCTGCCAATCTGAGTAAGAGTTGGCTTACAATCGCGCGGGTAAATAAAGGGGTGATGCCCTATAGATGACAATCGATGGGGTCACAAGTTAAATGGTAAATCACTGTATAAACCAATTCATTGATAAACTCATTAAGAGTTATAACTTAATAAACATGTTCTGCTTTTTGAAGATACAAGCAATGGACGTATCTTGTGTCTTTAAAAAAAATATCATTTGACTTGATAAATATGTTCTGACTTGATAGCACTTATGCATAACGGGGAAAGATAACTATGCATCGATTCTATTTCATAAATATCATTGTTGGTATGTGTAGTCAGTAAATGATCCTTACTCATATCGTTGAGTAAGTATATTGAGTAAGTATGTGTAATAGAAATTGAGCAATTAAATGATATACATAACTTGGGTATTTCAATATAACTTCAAAACTGAATTAATAAAAGTAATTAAATCTGATATAAAGTAAATGAAAGTAAAATAGACCACAATAAGATAAATGCGATTACAAAGGGAAAAGCCTTGATGGTGACAAATGAGAGAGTGGTTGTGGCCTTTTCTGAGATAGGTTGCTGATACGGGTTTAAGGCTCGCTGATGTATAACTCGATTCAAGATAACTGCAAGTATACTAGGTTAACTTAATAAATACATTTGATACATTCTGAATTGAGTAAGTAAAAGGTTTGAGGTTAAAAGAGATATATCTGGGTTCAAAATAGCATAAATGCATTAGATATAGAATTCCACCCCAAATGTTCATTGAACTCAATAGAAGCTATTAAGCTCACTCAACTTGATATTTTCTTTGTAAAATCCATAATTGATTCAAAATCTATAAACAAACTCCCAAATTGTATACTTGTCTTCTTCTTTCTCATTAATCAAGCTAAAAGCTCCATAAAAATCTATGAAAATTCATTTCCCCCTTAAATGACCTTGCTTGGCCCAGAATGTACAAAATGAGTGCATCATCAATCTCACTCAATGTTTATTATTGCTCTTTGTATAATTACTCAAAATGCTTCCAAAAATCTCCAAATTCAAAATACTCAACCAAAATTCATGAAATCTTATAAGAAATTTGAAAATAATATGAAAAATCTACAATAAAGTTTTCAAAATTTTCCTCCAAGCATATGCTGCACAGAAATTGTAATAACAACCTAATTTGGACCAAAACAGGTCAATTCACTTCAAAAATTCATAACTTTCACCTTTGACCTTAAATGGAAACATAAAATCCCAATATGGAAAGATTAAAAAGTCTCAAAAGACATTCATTTGGAGCACCAAGCATGATTCCTACCATAGGATTTCTAAAATGGGGTTAGAACATAAGTATGTTCGTTTTGATTTAACCTGCGCAGTCCTCATAAAATGACCATAAATTTGTCCACAGAACTCGGATTAAGGCGATTCAAAATGAATTTAAAAGATAATGCACTGAACTATCGACCCACTAAAAATTATAATGTTTCAGTGGGCTGATCATTACCAGGTTATTCTCAAACTCACCATGTTTTCTGTCATTGAGGGGGAGGATTTAAATTCTCACTCAGTCACCGAGGATGTCACACCTTCCTTATTTAATAGGAATGGTGAAGGTTTGCCTGTTAAGGAGAATGAGATTCGTCCTTAATCTCTCAATGTTGAGGAGAGTCAGCTTCAGAATGAGGTTTGTCCTCAATCTCCCATTCCTGAACATGTTGTTAGTCAGCACGTTTAGGATCCCACACATCCAATGGATAGTGGAAGTAATTCTCCTCATGCTTAGGGTCCAATACCTCTTAGAGAAAAGGGGAGGGATTTATGGTCTCATACCTCTTAGAGAAAGGGGGAGGGACTTATCACGTAGGTAGACAAATAATGAAGGTCCCAGGATCCAAAGAAATGTGCATGGAAGAATTCCTCAACGACATTTCTAAGTTGAAGAAGAAATGTTCATATGCACTTCGTTAGAAGTTGAGAATTTTACCTCTTATCAAGAGGTGATTGATTCACCAAATCACAAAGAGTGAATGAGTGCCATGAGGGATGAGATGGACTCAATGGTAAGAAAAGGTTTTAGAACTCGTTGATCATCCGCCCCGACGCAAGTCTACCAAAAGCGCATGAGTTTTTAAGATAAAACGTCGGGCAGATGGTTTGATCGATGAGTTCAGACCCTGTTACTCTTAGCCCTGATTGCCCATTTAGACTTTAAGATGTTCAAAATGGACGAAAAGGTTACTTTTCTCAATGGTAATCTCGAGGAAGAGATTTATATAGACTAATCCATTGATTTTGTATCAAACGGTCAAGATGACAAGGTGTGTCATCTTAAAAGGCCCATATATGGTTTTAAGAAATCTTCCAGATCTTGGTTTGGCTTATCTATGATTTCAAAAGATCATCACGTGCATGTCAAAAGCTCAACATGGGGGATTATATTTCTTATCTTGTACATTGATGACACACTACTGGTTGGGAATAACTTGTAGATGATCAAAGCTACTTAAAAGTAGTTGTCCTATGTCTTTGGGATGCAGGATATAGGTGAAGCTAGGTATGTCCTATTAGTGAAAATAATTTAAAACCGTCCTAAGATGCACAAATAAAAAGGTCTTGGAATGATTTTGAATTTATAATTTCGAATCCGTAGGTACTCCAATTGAGATGAGTCTAGTCTTGAGTCTTGATCAATAGCCTAAAACAGATGATGAAATAGAGACAATGAACTATGCTAGTGTCGTAGAAAGCTTAATGTAAGATATGTTATGTACACGGCCTGACATTTGCTTTGTGGCTGGTTTGGTACGTCGTTATCAAAGTAATCCATGGTTTTGCTAAGTCACAAGCCATTAAGAAAGTCAAGCGCTACCTTCATGGTACTGCTGACTTAATCTTATGCTATCAATGGGAGACCTTAACTCGAGAGGATACATAAAGGCCGAATAGGTTGGTGACCCGGATAAGTCTATGTCAACCTCAGGACATGCCTTCACTTTTGGTGGAAGGGCCATGTCATGGTACAGTAAGAAGCAAAACTGCACAACAATCTCAGCTATGGAGGCGGGTTGTGTGTCTTGTTATCATAAAGACAAAAAGCATTGCCATGAGGTATATATAGCCTAACAAGGTAATTATGTTCCCTTGTCTAAACCTTTTTCTAGTGATGCATTCAAAACTCATTTGTTGAGTCTAGGAATTCATAAGGTTTAATGCTTAGATGTATCTTGTGATGGCCATGTTTCCTTGTAAATGAGCAAAATGCTCATGATTTATTGTTGCATGTTAGGCATATTAAAATGTCATAGGCTTCTAATTAGTCTAATCACACAGACAATAGCCCTGACGCTTGAGTGGCGGGCAGGATGAGACTGAGTCATATTGGCCCTAGGTGTGCAATATTGATTACTCACACTAGAAGTGTATGAGTAAAATAAATATAGTCGCCTTAGTGAGTCTAAGATGAGACTCGAGGGAGTCGAGTATGAAATAAGATTTCATACTAAAACCTTAAAAGTCGAATCTTGAGTGTAAAGATTAACATTCAATATGTTGATCTAGTGGCTCAGGTTAGATTTTTTTGGTGAAAATTTAGACTGACGATTCGCATGGTATAAAGAGTAATGTATCCAACTGAGTAGAAGTTATGTCATGACACACATTTCATACTATGTGTACTTGTAAGACGACCCATATATAGAGTGACAATTGACTTCCCTATCTATTGTCACTGTGTGACCCTATGGACGATGACAATTCAACTTGAAGCTATGATATGAAGTCGAAGTTTGATGGTGCTACCTTAATGTATTTCTTAAGAGTCATGATGTATATGGTTCAGCGAGAACACTTTATAAAAGCAGTTAAGTTGAGATGGAATTTCATGAGTGTTTAAGAAAAAATCTATCAATCTTTACCATATTAGCGCGGGCGATTATATTGAATATATAATCATATAACATATCATATGGCATAAAGGGATTATGTATGCTGCTGGTAATGTTAAGGATGATTTGGGGTATCATATTTCATGAAAGTATTATGTTAGTTAGATGGTGACTTAATATAACGATAATGGTTACTTTCTGATCACACGCCCTATTCTCAGTATGAGACGTGAAAAGATTACTTGACAAAGAGATGTGTATCTTATGGTTTATGTGACCGAGATGGAGCTGTTGACCGAATGTAAGGGCCATTTGATTATCCACATTAAGTGGACGGTTACAGATTGATTAATTATGTATTAATCATCTGTATCAATCTCCTATCAGTTACTAGTATTGATGCTGATTAAAAGGAGCTTACTATGAGTCCAAGGGTTAGTAGAAACATGTGAATCTCCCTCTACCTCACTCTGCTCTCTTTCACATTAATCCCATCATCACTTAGAGATGGGGTTTAGGGTGTGATGCTTTAGGGTGACTCTAGTAGCCATTGTTAATCCGATTCACCATGTTCGTGTGCAGCACTCAAGAGGTGAGATCCGGGCAATGTTTCTGCGTCAAAATATGTCCGTAATTTTCCTACAACAACAAACCAATATGTGGGAAGATTCAGGTGATGCTAAGTTGACACATAATAATTCAAGCAGGGACTTGTCATTATGGAATGAACACAAATGGTATGTCATTAATAGTAAATTTCTTTTTCTTCGTATTTACAATCATGTAATGAAAATTCTAAGTTATTGTTATCTTAATATATGTTATCTTGTATAGGTTTTGAATTCTACTTATGTAAATGACATGAGTGTCTCACAAAATATTACTGACAATAATGAAGCGAGCAAAAAAGATGGAACACATCAAGTATGTATGTTTGTTATTGACGTGAAGACTTTTCCCTTTTCAATTCGGTGATTATGTTTTTTCCCCTTTTCAATGAAGTTTATAGAGTTGGATGATATTCAAGAGATTCTATATAGATTGGATGATGTTGCACATGGTGTTGATGAGAAGCACAAAAGTTGTGTGCAATTTTTAACTTATGAAGAAGCAAGAATTTGTGACACAATGTTTAATTCGAAAGATGCGAGTAAGGATGCTTATCAGGATTCTTCAAAGAGTCAAACTTTCAGCATATATCAATAGATATGTTTTTTCATCGACAAATGGATATCATATTGGGTGTATATATGTGGAAAATTTTCATTTTCATAGTTACACATGAATAAGTATATTCTCAAAAAAAAAAAGCAATTTATTTTTTTCAATAGAGTATCAACACATATTTGTACGATTTACACCTAAGGACGGAAAAGGAGGGAATAAGGAATAGGCTATATGTGTCCGTCATGCTTTAGGTAATAAATTAATTATTACTTCAACATTTTGTTTCATAATCATGCCTGTTTAATGTTTTCAATGAATATAAAATTATTTATGTAGGTAACTTGGTCTTTTATTGACGATAGTTATGAGAAATCCTCATCAAATAGGCACATTCGGCTCCTTACAATAGTATTGAATCCTATCTTTTCAATGATACTAATCAGATTGAGCAGGCAAATAAATAAAAACAAATCTAATCCATAATGTTATTGTTTTTAATATATAAATGAGTTAGAGTTACTATTTTATTTGTGAATTTAGGTTTATATTCCCCTATTGGATGAAAATAGAAATCATTGCATATAGGCTATGGTTAACCTAAAAGAGGAACATTGGTATTATTTGGATTCGATCGGTCCATCAAAAACTAGAATTAAATTAGCATTTGAGTTGGTAATTAATTAATTCAAGTACTTTTTAATTCTATCAATTTTTTAAAACAACATTAATGTCATTTTAATATAGTTATGGAAAGCGTCAAAGTTATTTGAAGAGGACCATCGGTTACATCGGCTGTTTCAAGATGTATCAACTTTTAAATTGCAATTTCCAATAGTTTATAGACAACTGATCATGTAAGTAAGACTTTGAATGTGAATTACATAGTGCCCATTCTACATGACTTTCGATTATAAAACTCATGTTTATGTTGTAGGCATGATTCAGCATGTTTTAACATTAAGCACGGATAAATACTTCTCATATTATTTATCCCCCTTGCATTCAAAAAAATATATTATTTAGTTTTCAAACAAAGTAATAAAAAACTTGATCAACAAAAATGAAAATTATAAACATAAACACTTCTATACTTGAAACTTAAAACTTGTTCATAACTATGAACAGAACAAACATAAATATGAGAATTTGAAATATATAAAAACTTAAAAGTCTAACTGATAGAACACTCATAAAATATTAGTCTAAATAATTCCATTGAAAATTTATTCATAACTAACACGATTGTATTAAAAAAAAATTCAAGAGAAACAACTTAACACAATCAACGTACCAAGAAATTCGAGACAAATAAAAAATATAACTTGCTACTCACAAATTTATACTTTTAACTAGAGAACAAGGGGTGTGATTGAACATACTAATCTAAGAAGTTGAGGAAGATGGATGTTTGATGATTTTAACAAAAACATGTTGATAAGGAAGCGATGGTGAGTGATTTTATTAAATAAGTTGATAAACAATTGTTGATGTGAAGTGCTTCAACAAGATTAGAATTGGATAACGGGTTGGTTCATGTTAACCCATTTAATAAATGGGTCAATTACGTGTTAGCCTTACAAATAGTTTAGATCTATTCATAATTGGAAAACATCATGTGTTTAAGCCAAACGGTCAAATCGTGTCAACTTCGCATCAAAATCAGCTCGGTTCCTGTTGGGTTCTGGTTTCTTTCAATAACTTCAGGTTGGGTTCGGGTCAAGTTATCGTGTCGGATCAAATTTTTCCAGCTCTAAACAAAATTGAATTTGTAGACTTTGGGTTATTAGGATTTCGTAAATTATAGACGAATATAAGGAAAAATGATATCTTGAAAGATTTCATATATATTTTTTTATCAAAAAAAGATTTTATATATTGTAAACAAAGATAATCATGCTAACAAAAGAAAAGAAAAGAAAAGAAAAGATATTGAAAGACAAGTGCAAAAACCCAAAAAACAATTGTTTAAGCAATCAAACCCAACACGACGACTCGAACCTGTGACATCTTGCAAAAGCCCACAAAACGTCTAAAGCCCCCCACCGTCAAAGTACCATGATATTGGCTGCATAAGTGACCACATTTAATATAAAAAGCTAAGCTCGACTCCAACGCTCGCGCCGCCACCCCACTGGCGACCACTGGGCGGCGAAAAACACTAGCTCCGATGCCGAGCCCCGCCGCAACTAGCCGGAAATTCCCAACGCTTGCCGGTGCCGGAGAGAAACACGAAGCCCATTAGCGAGGGAGAAGGCCAAGCAATTCAAACCCGACGGTGCGCTGCCATTGTGCCGCCATACTCCGGCAACCCCTGTCGGCATCCCCTCGGAGTCTCAGGTGACGGAGGGGTGCAAGAGACGATGAGTGAAGCACTTGTTGCCAGATTTTTTCCGCCCTATATTTTTATTGGTCATAACTAAATTTCGAATGATCGTCGGAAAAATTTAAAGGCTAATGGTTATGCATATCAAAATCCAAACAACCCTTAATATAATTTTTCCTCCAAATTTATAAATATTTTATGAATTTTATAGTATATTTTTGTTCATTTAAAAGCAAAAAATAATTCAACTATTTAGAACATGGAACAACAAATATATGGTCTAAATTTACGTAGTTTTGGTGGTAGTCGTATAGTGATAATTACTACAAGTTTTTGCTTAATTTGATTGGTATGATGGGTATTATTATGAAAGGCTAGAATGTTGAATAGATTGAGTGTGAACATTTATGTATTTGAATGAGAATGGTCTATAACGTAAAGGAGAAAGGGAGACAAATATTTTACTCAAATGGGCATTTGTAGTAACTCCTTTTTTGTTTCACACTAATTTGATGATGCATACAAGGGGTATTTCTAGAGTAAACTCCCCCCTTTCTTCGCTGACATAAGCATCATCATACCTTCTACTTTTTAATTTTGTAATATTCTCTAGACTTTTCAGACTTGCCAGTTGCTACTAGGAACAGGGTCTTACATGCTTGGTAGCCAGTCTTCGGGTGGCCATGGGGTTATAACCTTCTATGGATTTCTACTAGATATTAGTTTATCAGTTTTCAAGATTTTTCAAATTACCTTTTTAACAAAGTGTCTCCATTATATCCCTTTTTAATCAAATTTATTCCTGGCTATGATTTGACATTATCATGCTAATTCTTCACGGATAAGAAGAGGTTATTGTAACACTAACCCTCAAGAGGGGGATTCCTTTGCTAATAAGCAAATGAAGAGACTTCCAATTAGTCACTAAGTGATCTAAGATGCTTTTTATAACTGCATATATTTTGTGTACATTGATAAACATCGATGACCATGAGCTCATATTCAGGAGAACTAATTAATGGACCGGGTAAAGGAGGGAGGGAGAGGCAAGATAAGCCCTACCAAAGCGCAAACACAAAGGGCTACACCCGCATAAGCACTCATGCCAAGTAATTCATTGTGTGTCCACCAACATTTATGTAATGTTTGATTAGATGTGATTAACCTTGTAATGCAATCAAATTTATAATTGTATTTTCATTACTTTGTTAGGTTGTATAAGAACATCACAATAAAAGAACTATCTTGTAATTATGATTATCACAAATTAAGTAATTATGATTACAATGCAAAGTTGATTGCATTATATTGTTATTACATTACATCCAACCAAACATTACATTAATCTTGTGTTTGATTAATGGAAGATGAATCTCATGCCAACAAAGGTAGAAGCTTTTGGGTTTCTATGACTCCATATTTTTATTTAAGGATGTTTTGTCCATTTACTTAGATGCAGTCATGATAATCTTTTTAGTAGTTTTTAGTATTTCGTATATGTATGAATCATTGACTTCTTAGTATCTCTTGTTTTATGGCATGAATCCCCCCCCCCCCAAAAAAAAAA
>JAKOGI010000303.1:737334-745304 GCA_029747015.1 Carnegiea gigantea | reverse complement strand
ATTCCCATATGCATCATTTTTATTTAAGTTCAACTTCCAAGAAGAAAAGTGTCAAACAAGAGCGTGCATGGGAACTCTCATATTTTCTCTTATTATGTGAGTTCAAGGACTTTAGACACCATGAAGTAGTCAGGCAAGTGGCGAAAATTTGGATAGAACTCATATTCCTTCCGGAAGAATTGGTGCCCGATTCATCCCTGCGGAAGCACTCAAAGGGAAGTTGTCCTGCTCCAGTCCAGTTCTGATATAGGTGTAATGTTCGGACCATAACTTTTGATCTACTTATCCAAATTGAGCAAATGAGCCCATTCTGGAACATAGATTTCCAGGGCTTTCCAACAAGTCCAGAATCACCTAATTTGGACGTGTGTGCTGAGAGTCATGCTCAGTTGAAGTGGAGGCTACTGCAAGGATTAAATGCTGGGCAAATGAAGAGACTTTGGTTACATGACATCATGTGGATGACATCATGCACGACTTGGAGTGTTCTAGATGGATGTCTTCAGCTGATTGGAAGCCTAGAATATTCTTTGTAACCTCCCCCCCCCCTTTATGTTGAGTCTTTTTCATTTTCCAAGCCTTTTCAATTTTCTAGTTTTAATTGCTGGGAGTTTTTAAGTCTTTTGGTTATCTTTGTTTAGCCTATAAATAGGTGGGTTATGTAGTTGCATTTGAATTCAGAGTTGTAAGCTTTTTCAAGAGTAGTACAAACACCTTGAGAGTGATTCTCATTTGTGTCCCAAAAAAAATCCCTAGTTCTATATCTTAAATTTTGGCAAGTTCAAGTGGTGTTCTAGGTTCTCTTTTTTTTTCCAATTGGAGTGATTCCTTGGTGAAGACGAGAGGATTTGCCCAAGATCAAGCCCTTGAGTGGCTCCGCGAAGTATTATCTCAAGTGCAAGATCTTGTTTATCCTTTGTTCTTTTTTTGTTATTATTTTCATTCCATCTCAATCAACCTTCCATTTTCTCTTTACTTTGGTTCAATTCTTATTTGGTTTTATTTGAGTTTGATGTGGTTCACTTACCACCCACATATACATCAATTGGTATCAGAGCAAAGGTTTTAAAGTGACCCACATCACACCCAAATACATTAAAAAAAAAAAACCGTGAACATCCCGTGTCCACAGGCCAGAAATTTCGCACGGTGCCCCCGTGCCATACCACACGACCGTGCCATATTCATTTTCCAGAAATCTTCAAGTCGAAGCATAGCACGGCCTGTCCGTGCCCCCTTACACGACCGTGCCACTTTTCCTGCTGCATATTCTTCCTTCAAAGCATCTCCAACATGTCTACAAAGTCCACAAGAAGCAACCAAGCACGTGTGGAAGAGTTAGAAGCTCAAGTCACTTATCTTCGAACTCAACTTGGGTAACTTTTGGAGGAAAAACGAAGGTGGGTTCATAGCCCCACTCCCTCTCATCCTCATGAACCGGTGGTCGAATCGGAAGAAGAAGTCCTTCAATCTCGAGCCAATTCTAGTGACGAAGAAGCCCCAAGGAGACGAAGGCAAGGAAGCAATATTGGTGGTGACCGAATTGACATCCCCGAATTTGAAAGCCAACTTGACCCGGACTTATTTCTCGATTGGTTGCACACCATTGAGAGGATCTTTGAATATGAGGACATCCCGGAGGACAAGAAGGTAAAACTCATAGCCCTTAAACTCCGCAAATATGCTTCAATCTGGTGGGCTAACCTTGGAGCGAAAAGAGCAAGAAATGGGAAAGGGAAAATTAGAACGTGGGCCAAAATGAAAGAAAAACTCAAGGCCAAATTTCTTCCCTCACACTATGTGCAAGATAATTATCTAAAACTCCACCGCCTTAAGCAAGGATCAAAAAGTGTAGAGGAGTACACTCGAGAGTTTGAACAACTCCTCCTTAAGTGTGATTTGAAAGAAGATGATGTACAAACATTGGTAAGATATTTGAGTGGTCTTGATGAATCAATTGCTCATGTAATTGAGTTACAACCCTATTCATCCCTAGATGACTTGAGTTCTCTAGCCTATAAGGTAGAGCAACAAAAGAAGACTAAGGAAAAGAGCATCTTTTCCAAGACTCCTTCCCGTCCTTTTTCTCAAGAACCACCTTACTTTCCCCCACAAATTCAAACCCCCTCACCCGCCAAAAGTGTCCCTCCCATCACCCCTCCACCTCCCACAAAAGTGCCCTCACGGCCAAAAGACCAAGTTCGGTGTTTCCGTTGTCAAGGTATGGGACATTTTGCATCTGATTGTCCTAACAAGAGGATTGTTTCCCTGGCTGAGTACCAAGCTTCTTTTGAGGAGCATGAACATGAAGAAGAGGAAAGCTTGGAAGAAAAAGAAGAAGAGGTTATCATAGGCCCCGATGAAGGTGAGTTGCTTGTCATTAGGCGAGCATTGAGTGGATTTGCTACTCAAGAAGGCTTGGGGCAAAGAGAGGCGATTTTCCACACAAGGTGCACTATTCAAGGGAAAGTTTGTACCCTCATCATCGATGGAGGTAGTTGTACAAATGTTGCATCCAAAGCCATGGTGGACAAGCTTAAACTTGCGACTACACCCCATCCTAAGCCTTATAGCATCCAATGGCTAAATCAAGGCAAAGGTATATACATTTCTCATCAATGCCTCATTTCTCTTTCTATTGGAGACCACTATAAGGATGAGATATTGTGTGACATTCTTCCTATGGATGCAAGCCATATATTATTGGGTAGACCATGGATGTTTGATCGCCATGTAATTCATCATGGGCGCTTCAACACCTACTCCTTTATTAAGGATGAGAAGAAAATCACCTTGACCCCTATTCCATCGTGCCAAAGCCCCAAGCCACAAAAGGACCGACAAGCCTTAACCCTCATTCATCCTTCCCAAACCCTTGCCCCCAAAGAAGATTTCTCACTTCCGCCTCTTCTCCTCACCAGGTATGACCCGTTTTATCATCCTCCCCTCACCCTCTTCTATATCTCTCTAGAGGTGATGCCCTGTGACCTCCTTCCCCAAAAGCTCCCATATTGTGAGCGTGACCCCTTTCTTGAGAGGCTTGCTAACCCTTTGAGTTTGAGGACAAACTCAAAACCACCCGGGGAGTATGATGCATATTCCCATATGCATCATTTTTATTTAAGGTCAACTTCCAAGAAGAAAAGTGTCAACAAGAGCGTGCATGGGAACTCTCATATTTTCTCTTATTATGTGAGTTCAAGGACTTTAGACACCATGAAGTAGTCAAGCAAGTGGCGAAAATCTGGATAAAACTCATATTCCTTTCGGAAGAATTGGTGCCCGATTCATCCCTGCGGAAGCACTCAAAGGGAAGTTGTCCTGCTCCAGTCCAGTTCTGATATAGGTGTAATGTTTGGACCATAACTTTTGATCTACTTATCCAAATTGCGCAAATGAGCCCATTCTGGAAAATAGATTTCTAGGGCTTTCCAACAAGCTTAGAATCACCTGATTTGGACGTGTGTGCTGAGATTTATGCTCAGTTGAAGTGGAGGCTACTGCAAGGATTAAATGCTGGGCAAATAAAGAGACATTGGTTACATGACATCATGTGGATGACATCATGCATGACTTGGAGTGTTCTAGATGGATGTCTTCAGCTGATTGGAAGCCTAAAATATTCTTTGTAACCTCCCCCACCCCTTTATGTTGAGTCTTTTCCATTTTCCAAGCCTTTTCAATTTTCTAGTTTTAATTGCTAGGAGTTTTTAAGTCTTTTGGTTATCTTTGTTTAGCCTATAAATAGGTGGGTTATGTAGTTGCATTTGAATTCAGAGTTGTAAGCTTTTCCAAGAGTAGTACAAACACCTTGAGAGTGATTCTCATTTGTGTCCAAAAAAAAATCCCTAATTCTATATCTTGAATTTTGGCAAGTTCAAGTGGTGTTCTAGGTTCTCTTTTCTTTTCCAATTGGAGTGATTCCTTGGTGAAGACGAGAGGATTTGCCCAAGATCAAGTCCTTGAGTGGCTCCGCGAAGGATTATCTCAAGTGCAAGGTCTTGTTTATCCTTTGTTCTTTTTTGTTATTATTTTCATTCCATCTCAATCAACCTTCAATTTTCTCTTTACTTTGGTTCAATTCTTATTTGGGTTTATTTGAGTTTGATTTGGTTCACTTACCACCCACATATACATCAATTTTTTCCCTCCATCCAAACATAAATTTGGTGCTCATTTATAAAAGGTAAATGACAGGATCTATATCATCAGTCAGTCAAGTGTAAAATCGGATAACAAAAGTTTTATACATTTACTTTTAAAGCGAGTACTACTTTTATTTTTAACCTTATTATTTTCTGTTATTCATAAATTGATTAGTATGTTGTTAAAAATATTTTAATAGAAGGCACAAATTTATAGAATATAAGACTTTAGCTTCATTGGTCCTAGAAGGGATGGCCTCAACCCATTTAGAAACATAGTCCACAGTTAACAAAATGTACTCATTCCTAAAGGAAGATGGAAATGGTCTCATAAAGTCAATACCCCGTACATCAAAAGCCTCTACAATAATGATGGGGTTCAGTGGCATCATATCTCTCCTGCTTATTCTACCCTACTACTGGCATGTAGGGCAACTCTTGTAGTACTCAAATGTATCTTTAAACAAAGTATGCCAGTAAAAACCACATTGAAGAACCTTGGTTACTGTCTTCCTATCACTAAAATGTCCCCCACATGCCTGGTCATAACAAAAAGAGATGACACTTCTCACCTCATGGTCAGGAATACACCTCCTAAAGACTTGGTTAGAGTAGTGCTTAAACAGATAAGGGTCATCCTAAATAAAGAATTTCATAAGATGGAAGAATCTATCTCTGTCATTCTTAGTCCAACCCTTAGGGATCCTACCAATGACTAAGTAGTTCACAGTATCAGTATACTAAGGATTAGGGTGAACAGCATACAATTGCTCATCAGGGAAGCAGTCAGAAACACTGGACTCACTCTCTCTATCATAGAGGATTCTAGACAGATGGTCAGCTACAAGGTTTTTAGAACCTTTCTTATCCTTGATTTCACAGTCAAAATCTTGCAAAAGCAAAATCCATCTCATAAGTCTAGGCTTAGCATCTTTCTTAGGAAGAAGGTGCTTAAGAGCAGAGCGGTCAGTATAAACAACTACATGTGACCCAATAAGATATGGTCTAAACTTTTCAAAACCAAAGATTACAGCCAAAAATTCTTTTTCAGTAACAACGTAACTCTCATCATTCAACGTGTGACTAGCATAGTAAATAACATGGGGTTTCCTACCAATATGTTGTCCACCCCAATAGGATAATCAGACGTGTCACACATCAATTCAAATGGTTCTCTCCAGATGGGAGGATGAAGAGTAGGAGCAGAGGTTAAGGCCTCCTTAAGCTTAGAAAATGCCTCAAGACACTCTCCAGAGAAATGAAATGGCACATTCTTACCTAGCAGATTAGATAAAGGCTTTGTAATCTTGCTAAAGTCCTTAATGAAACGACGATCAAAACCAGCATATCCAAGGAAGGACTGCACCTTTTTCACATAAGTGGGCACCAAAAGATTAACAATCAGGTCATTCTCAGCTTTGTCTACCTCAATTCCATCTCAAGAAATAATGTGTCCTAAGACTATTCCCTTTTTAACCATGAAGTGATATTTCTCCCAGTTTAAAGTTAAGTTTTTCTCCCCACACCTCCCCAACACCTTTCTCAGATTAGATAAACAATCATCATAAAAAGATCCAAACACAAAAAAGTTATCCATGAACATTTCCACACACTGCACAACTAGATCTGAGAAAATAGAAATCATGCATCTTTGAAAGGTAGCAGGGGCATTACACAGTCCAAACAGCATCCTTCTAAAGGCATATGTCCCAAATGGACGGGTGAAAGTAATCTTCGCCTGATCCTCAGGAGTAATAGAGATCTGGGTATAATCGGAATATCCATCTAAAAAGCAATAGAATAAATGTCCTGCCAACCTCTTTAGCATTTGATCCAAGCAGGGGAGGAGAAAATGGCCTTTTCTAGTGGCAGCATTCAATTTTCTATAATCTATACACACATACCACCTAGATTGAACTCAAGTAGAGACTAACTCGTTCTTTTCATTCCTAATCACAGTAACACCGGTCTTCTTAGGAACAACTTGAAGAGGGCTAACCTAGTCACTATCAGAAATAGGATAGATAATCCCATGGCCTAACCATTTCAATACTTCCTGCTTTACTACTTCCTACAAAGTGGGATTCAAATGCCTTTGGTGATCACGGCAGGGCTTAGCATTCTCCTCTAAATGAATTCTATGTTGCACAATAGAAGGACTAATACCCTTGATATCCCCTAAAGTCCATCCTAGAGCTTCTTTATTCTCTCTAAGTAAAGTAATCAGTTTGTCCTCTTGGTCCCAGTCCAAATTAGAAGTAATAATGACAGGTAGGGATTCATCAGGTCCTAAGAATGTACACTTAAGAGAGTCAGGAAGAGGTTTCAATTCAAGAGTAATAGGGAAAACAGATTCAGTAGTAGATTCAGAAACAGTAGTGAGCAAACAATCAGCAGTAGAGCACCAGTCATCAAACTCAAATACATCATATTCAGGCTCATCATTTATAAGAAATGACTCAGACTCAATAGCAAGTACATCATCAAAAGTATCATCGAATACAGAATCCCCTAACCAGTTAAGAGTAGAAAATTCCATATCATTAAATCTAGAAGGCTGTCTTTGCATGTTAAAGATGCTCAATTCCATAGTCATGTTGCCAAAAGGCAGTCTCATCAAACCATTCATACAACTAATGAAGGCATTGGCAGTGGCCAAGAAAGGACATCCTAGAATCACAGAAACTTGACTAGCTAAGTTGGACACCTTCTCAGTTCAATCACTACAAAGTCGACTGGGTAAATAAATTCACCCGCTCTAATTAGCACATCCTCGACAACACCTTGGGCACCCTAGTCGATGTACCAGCTAGTTGAATGACCATCTTAGTAGGTTTCAGCTCACCTGACTCTAGTATCTCATACTCAGTGAAGGGTATGAAGTTAACACTAGCCCATAGGTCAAGCAATGCCCTATAAATGTGTTGGCCCCCTATGACTATAGGCACAGTAGGGCAACCGGGGTCCTTATACTTCATCGAGATCTAAGAAAGGATAGAATCAGCACCAGAGGTCAAGAAAGCCTTCTTTGGTATACCGGTTGCTGTCTTGGTCGTACATAGCTCCTTTAAGAATCTAGCATATGGAGGCATCTGCTGAATAGCATCGAATAAAGGAATGTTGATCTTTTCTTGAGAGAAGGTCTCTCTCATCTTCTCAATATGATCTTGATCTTTCTTCCTTAGCCTATAGGGAAAAGGAGGTAAAGGCGTCTGGATTTTCTCAGAAGAAGAAGGGAGGAAGAATCCTTAGGAGGTGAAGAACTTGCCGAGTTAGAGGAGTCTTTCTCTTTAAGCTCCTATTTCTTAGAAGGTGACTCAGGAGAGGAAGGACTATCTGAAGCATTGGAGAGACCGTCACTAGCATCCCCTGACTGATTGGATGAGCCAGTCTCTGGAGGAGAAGAGGGAGAAGAATTCTGGAAGAATTGGAGACGGTACCTGCAAGGTTCATTGCGATTTCTCACTTGGTTATCAACCTCTCGACCAGAACGGAGATAACCGCATTCACTTTCCTCACAGGCTCACTAGGGTTACGAGAAGAAGGGGAGGCGTGACCCTTTGGGTTCACCTCAGGTTGACTCGGGAAAGTACTTGGTTCTCCTGAAGATGATGCTAACTAGGAAAATTCTTCGGTCATCATTTCATCAGTCTTTCCATGTTAGCATTAATCATTCTCTCCACATTGTTATTGATTCTCATCTCCAATTTATCAATATCAGCATAACTAAGAGGAGGTTGAACTTGAGCTATGGAGGCAAAGGTCTAAGCGCATTAGGCACACCTGAAAAAGCCAGTCTCTGAAAGGAATTTGAAGGATGAGTGA